>JASDQU010363926.1:473-11656 GCA_032191745.1 Picea mariana
TATACATTACAAATGGGGCATAAACATGAGCTGACATCCCATACCCATTACATAAACCCTAAACCCAAAAAGTCCACAAAAAGTGGGCAAGATCTTGCGATCTCCACTTCGTCTTCGACCAGCCTGTCGAAGTCCCCAAAATTGGTCAAACATGACCAGCGTTTCCACAAAACCTGGTCAAGGGACAATAGGCCCCCAACACTCAACTATGACTCATCCCTAGTCACTATGATCTGGGTAACTCTGCCTCAAAGGCCTCGAGATTGGATCGAGCTGCCTCAACCTGCTACTTCGCCAGAGCCTCCTGCTTAGCAAACTCTTGAATAACTTTCTTAGTCATTAGTCCTTCCAAGCATTGTTCTACCATGGTGACTACTTGTTCTAGCTATGCACCTTGTCCTTCAATCTCCTCAAAAAGTGTGCAAGATTCATCCTACACTGATTGGAGCCTCTGGGTCACTTCCATGAATTTACTCTGGATGGCATGGACATGTTGCTGAACCGTGCATTGTTCTTGTGACCTTTTCATCCTCTTGATCAGTGACAATAGCTTCAAATGTGCTTGCACTAATTCTTCCTGTTGCTTTGCCTCCTGGAGCTATGACTCCAATGTCCTTAGTTTAGGGTCCTTTGCAAGGCACTCATAGGTCTACACACTTTGACTGCTGAGTTGCTTGTATTACAAGGCCAATTCCTTGATTCTTTTGACGATGCTCCTGCCAATTTCCTCTCTTTGATCTCGCCCTTCCTACGGAGTGCTTGGTACGGCTTCTAGTTCCAGTTTTGTTATTCGTGCTTGGAGTTGTTGAATGGATTCCGTGAGCTTACCCACCTGGCTCTTAGTGGTTTCCTCTTCCATCTGTGTTAGGCCTGTCATAGAGAGAAGTGCTCTGGTGACTGCTTCTTTAACTCCCATCTACTCTGCAAGTAGTTTTTCTTTATCCTTCTGGATCTACGCTCTATCCTCTCCAAACTTTGCTTGGAGGTCATATTTTTCTTGTTGTGCAACCCGATGTTTCTCTATGGATTCCTCCTTTGCTTTCTTCGGGACCTTTACGGCTTGTTCTTTTTCTATCCTGCGTAGCTGGGTAGGCTCATCTCCTACTTATATGTCCCCTACTGAAAATGGCGCAGTAGGCACTCCACGGCTCAAATAAAGAGCCTGTTGTACCCCTTTGAGCTCTGCCTCGATCCTGTCAAACATTTTCTCCTATTTGGCTTCGCTTCACTGCAAAATGTCCTTCAAAGTATCTAGTACAGCTGTAATTATGAGGTCAATATCATCCACCATGAGCATAGTGTGGAATGGAGGTTTATTGGCTTTTGACTTCTTCCAAAAGGAAGGTTTCATTAGGGAACCCTTTCTTTTCTTGGATGTTTCTATCTCTGTCAGAGGATATTTAGGTGTTGTTACTTCACCCTGCTTCTTCTTTTCTTCTTCCCCTTCATCCTCTTCTTTTTCTACTTCATCACCTCCTCCCCCTTCAGGTGAATCTGGTGTAGTTTCCTTTGATGCACTACTCAATTCTTGTACCTCTTCCTTCTTTTTCTTCCTGCTACTGTTGGGTGCATCATATTCTTCACGAGTGACCATAGGGCTTCTGATGAGGTCTGGGTCGGAGAGTTCTACCTGGTCAACTGGTACAAGGAACTCTGCAAGCCATTCCTTGTTTATTTATTCCATGTCCTCCTCTGTGATTTTGTAATAGGACTGAATATCTTCTTTATGTTCGTCTCTGCGCGTAGTGATATAGATGAAGTTCCTGTCTATGTGGAACTTTGCAAGTGGTCTGAACCTATGCAGAGTGTTCGATGTCATGTGAGGGAAGGATTCAATGGCCCTCTTCAGTTGTAGATAATAGGTGTGAAACACCACGTTTGAATGCCATTTCTTGGCCATGTCACTCGAATACCATAGCGTAGTGAAATTCACAACTAGTGGTTCGGACGACTCGATTTCAGGGAAGGTCGCTCCTTCCGCATCTCCCAAGCAATGAAGGAAATGAGGATCAGCAGCCAACTGAAATGAAACTCATATCCCTGATCCTAAGATTCATGATAGTCTTTCTCTAACTGGTTGACGAGGTAGCTCGCCCAGTTCATTTGCATCCCTTCAATGCATTTTCCTGCGAGGTCAATGACAAACATCGTGACCTGTGTTGGCCTATTCTTCCTGATGAGCTTACCAATGATAAACTAGCAAGCTAGGTGCACTACGCCATTCTAGATGGAGGATACCTTATAGCCCCGCTTCCCCTTATCCACATTTCCATAAGTGTCTTTTATTATCTGTGCTAGGGCGTGATCTATAGCCTTTCCTGGGTAAAAAACCTTGGGATCTGGTCCTTTCACGCTTAATCTGATGATCCGATGGATCAGTGTTGGGTCTACTGTGATGCACCTGTCCAACCATAGGTAACCACCATGGTAGTATGACAAGAGGATTTTAATGCACATGTTAACCTCCTGATGTTTTTCGAAGTGTGGTAACTTCATTACATTGGGGATGGTCGATCTTGCGATGTCCATGGTCCACAGCTGGGGGATTATCTTTGACTTCCTCCCCATTGTCTTGGTCAAATACTTGTGTGGTGCAAGCATTCCATAGTTTTTGTGATCTTCCAAGTTGAATTCACTGATCTTAAGTGTTAAATCCTTTCCAACTGTAGTCCTACTACACGTATACCCTTCGGGAGGTATGCGGTGATCATTGTGTAGTCAAAGTCCCTCGGGATGTTGTCATGACTCACCACGCAAACCAGAGGTGGAATGTAGTCGAGAAGGATTTTTTGGATGAGCTTCACATTTTCCAAGTCATCACCATGCTTGGTTCATTTCTTTGTCGTAGTTCGGGAGGGCCCAAATTGACGTGCAGTTGATGGGGATTCTTGCACTCCTCTTGTTGATGAAGCTTGTGCTCCTACAGACATGACCTTATCAGCCATGAGGTCTATGAGAATCTCTTCGACATATTTCTCTACTGCGCTAAAGTCACCCAACATACACGCTCGAGATCTGATATCTCAGGTCAGTGAACAAATAATCAAGGTAGCAAAACGGATGGTGAGGTCTCAATAAGCATAACGTGGTAATAGTCAACTCTTTGTGGGCTCGAGTAATCACAATTGGAAAAACTGTCCATGGTAAGACATTTGATGGGTTAAATATCTAACATCAAATTAAACTCTTCCAATGAGTAGGAATGCCTCAATCAATGCAATTCAATCCATTATGGTGTGGTCCCAATGGTCCAATGGAAATGTTCCAGCAATAACTACGTTTCTAGTCATTCTGGAGCATCGTTCTAATGGTCAGGACGCTCCAACGGTCATATTTCTCTGCCATCGAGAAGTGCCAATCTTCATTGCTCTGCTATGTTTGCAGGGTTCCAGTTTTGTAAGCCTACCTTCTGCAAAGTCCTCTCTAGAACCTCCTGCAATTTTTCTAGATTTTCTTTCTTCTTACTGAGATTTCTAGCTTTCTTTCCTGTGATTTGCATCTTTGGATTCCTCTTTCCATTATTGTTCTTATCTCCTCTTGGCATAGTAACTTTGCACTATTGAGGGTCTCTCATAGGGTTCGAGGGTAATACTTCTTCTCTTACTATTTTTGGAGCAGATGCTCTACTTTCCTGTATGGATAAGTTCTCTAAGTCTTCTTGTGTTCTTTCAGCTTCGACAGCTAGGTCTTTGATCCTCAGTTGCTTCGACTTGTCCTCTTGTTCTTCTAGTAAGCACGTTATTCTCCTAGCCATGAAATCCCTTAATTCTTGTTTTTTTTGTTCTAGAGCTTTCTCTTCTTCTTTCCTTTGGATCTGATCTCTCTCGATCCAAGTCTTTCCTAAAAAAAGTGCAAAGGAATCATTGTTCTCAGCAAACTTAATGACCTCAAATTCTTCTTTTGTCGATGCTCCATGAGAAATCATAGGTACATGGGTAAGTCTTCCACATAGAGTTATCAACTTTCCTTTAAACAATCCTATTCCTCCCAGTGAAGGAACCATAGCACGCTTTCCTAAGATTTCCCAAGTACTTTATGTCATAATGTTCACCTGTGTTTCTGCATCCAACACATAGTCTATGTCAAAGTCTCATATTCTTGCTTCTATGCACTCTTTCTCTTTTAAGATCTCTGATAAATTGATGTCTCTGTGATCATTCAGTGTTTCTTTCATCTATAATAATATAGCCTCTGATTCTTCCTGGTTTTTAGCATATTCTTAGTCTCTTTGCCTTCCTCGGGGTTTTCTTGTCTCATATTCATCTTCTCAACTTTAGCAATCATTCTAGGGCAATCCAAAACCTCATGGACTGTGGTTTTACAACAAAGACAAATAGGACCTCCACCAAGGCATTCCTTAGCAAGATGTCCCAGTCTTCTAAAACTGTAACAAAGAGTCAATCCTCTCTTTCTCTTAAGTGATCCCCAACCTTTCATGTACTGTGCAATGGGATCACAGTGATGGACCTACAAAAAATTCTTTCTAGGATCATACATCCACTTGTTAGTCCAACAATTCTTTCTATGCATAGGAATAACATATCTTTCACTATTTCTATCAAATCTATTCATATCACATATTCTTTCTTCAAGTTGTGCCCTAGTTTTCAGACTAGGACCAAATCTATCAAACATACCTATATCCATTTTTGTGAAGAAAAAAATTCCACTTATCTTTCCTTTATCAGAGCACAAAGATTTAAGATCTTACCTCTTTTCTTCAGATCAAACTTCTTTTCTTAGCACGGAGATTCATAAGTCAAGTAGAGTAATACACACTACAATAACATATCTAGGCACAGAGATTTCTCTTTTCTTTAGTTCCTAGCAATCACAGTTTCAGGTCCCAGAAACGGAACCAATTGTTGGCACATGGGAAAACCTAGGGTTCAACGCTACAACAACGCACCAACAAAACCCTAACTACCGGCCCTTTCGGCAACACCTGCGAAGCAGATGAAGTCTCACCCAAGGTAGAGGCAGGGGGGGTTGCAGGACTCAAGTATCTGCAACCTAGCTGAGACACAGATCTATGATTATAATACTTAATAGAGCACTTATCAATTAACATTCATTAGCATTTAACCCTTATTCACATCATAGGTAAAACCCTAATTACAAAACAACGTAGTATTCAATAATATCTAACACACCCAGGCACGTAGCACATAGAAATCGAGCAGATCTAGAATTCATTCACATTAATAAATACTAAGCTACTATATTAGATGCATCTAACATACATAAAGATGAAATCACTAAGCATAAATCACATCAATCACACAAAGCAACCATAACACAGGATATACGTGGTTCACCCCAACGTGGGGCTACATCCACCAACTCTTCTTCTTCTTTATTATCTTCTTTCAATGCACAGATCCACAAAGCCAACTCTGCATAAGACATGAGATCTGTGCACACCTCGCCGGATCCTCCTTCCCCGATTTAGGTCACAACACAAATCCTTCTTACACAGTCTGCACACAAGATTCTTACAATCACTTGCACTTAGCTCTGCAAGTCTTACACATAGTATGCACAAATCCTGTAGCTCTGCACTAAGATGATTCTAATAGTTCTCCCCACTTATGATTTCTTACAATCACTTGCACTTAGCTCTATAAGTTCTCAATACACAATATGCACAGAGCTAGCTCAATCACATAGATCCAACTGCTTACATCACTTGCACTTGACACAACACCGCACTTAGCATTGCATACCTCTTAGATATAGTATGTTTCTTACATCACATAGATATCTATTTATACATTAAAAATGGGGCCTAAACATGGGTAAACCCATGGGCCGACATCCCATACCTGTTACATAAACCCTAAACCCAAAAAGTCCACAAAAATGGGGCGAGATCCCGCGATCTCTGCTTCACCTAGAGCTTCATCTTCGATCAGCTTGTTGAAGTCCCCAAAATTGGTCAAACATGACCAGCGTTTCCACAAAACCTGGTCAAGGGCCAACACTCCTTCAAAATAATGAAGAAGGATTCCAACAACCAATAGCCTTCTTCAGCAAAATCCTCAGGGATGCAGAATTAAGATACAATATACTTGAAAAACAAACTTATGCAATGGTGAAGAATCTCAAAGCTTTCAGAACATATGTCATGTACTCCAAAATAATTGCTATGTGCCAACGAATGCTATTAAGGATATCTTGGTTCAATGATACAGTGATGGAAGAAGAGGGAGACAGTTGGATAAAATTCAAGAGTTTGATCTAGAAGTGAAACTGACCAATCTCTTCAAAGGTTAAGGTTTGTCGAGGTTGTTAGCTGAATCAAATTTCAGAGCGCTTGGAATAAATAACCTTGAATCACATGATTCTCTCCTAGATATAGGGTAAATTGACGACCAGGCACCTATGATTCAAATTGAGGATAAGCTTTATTCCTCTACATGGTATCGTGATATTGTTACATACCTCCTTTCTCTTCAATGCCCAAATAACATGACTCCTTCAAAAGAAAGGACTTTAAAACTACACGCAATTAATTATTGCATTGTTGATGGCAAGTTGTACTAGAAAGACCCTCTGGGATTCTTGTTATGTTGCCCGACAGAAGCCAAAACAGAAGGGGTCATTGATGAATTCCATGAAGGGGTATGCGGGTGACATCATGCCTGGAGAGCGACAACTTACAAGATTTTAAGGGTTGGATATTATTGGCCAAATTTATTTACTGATGTGAATACAAGGTTTAGAGCCTGCAATTCATGCCAATTGTTCACTAGTAAGCAGAAGCTCCCTTCCCTTCCTTTAATCCCAGTAAAATCTGAAGCTCCTTTCCAACAATGGGGCCTATACTTCATCGGATAAATCCATCCGCCATCAAGTGCTTAACATAGATGTATTCTAACTGCTACCGATTACTTTACGAAAAGGGTTGAAGCCATTCCAACTCAGAATGCTACAGATTTGGTAGTAATAAACTTCTTGGAAGAAAACATACTATCAAGATTTGGTTGTCCTCAAAAAATGGTCACTGACAATGCTCAATCTTTTAAGTCTATGGCGATGATCAAATTCTTCCGAAAATACAGTATTGTTTTAGGTCATTCTACAACTTATTATCCTTAGGGAAATGGGTTGGTCGAATCATATAACAAGAGCCTGATGACTATAATAAAAAAAAATTTGACAGAAAATAAAAAATATTGGCATATCCACCTAAAGTATGCTCTATGGGAAAACTGAATTGGCACCAAGAAATCGTTAGGTATGTCTCCTTTACAATTAGTTTATGGTACTGATGTTGTCCTTCCTATCAATCTTGCTCTTCCTATGATGAAACTCTGGCAGGATGCAAATGAAGAGCCAAATGACGTTACGAGAAGGATGAATTAAATCATCGAAGTTCAGCAAAACAAAGTGGAGGTGGATGATAAACTTCAAAAGTACCAGGATAATATGAAGGCCATTTTTCAATAAAAAATCTAAAGATAGGGAGTTTCTTCTTGGTGATTTAGTTTTAAAATGGGAAGCTAGAAAAGAAGATGTAGGGAAACATGGAAAGTTTGATCATCTCTGGTTCAAACCATTCAAAATTGCAACTGCCAAGGGAAAAAAAGATTTCTCACTGGAAAATCTTGATGGAGAAATCCTTGACGCTCATATCAACGGGTGTTACTTAAAACATTTTATGCAGTAGTCATATTTCAGATTTCCATTGTATATATCGGTTTGGATTGACATTCACTATTTCAATTTTCGATTTCTCTTTTCTTTTGTAAATTTTCTAAGTCATTTGATCATTTGTTGTGAATATTTTCAATAAATTATGATTGCTTGACATCATTGACACAAAATATAAAAACATATGTATCACCTACCATCTCTATTCTACGAGATTTTATGATATTTCTCATTTCATTCCTCTTGCAAGATATACCTTGTTGCATGGGAGGTGAGGCTAAATAAGAATTCAACACTCATGTTTCAAAACATTCGATTTCTCTCAAAACAGGTGATGAATTAATGATCTGCCTGGTTGAAATTTCAAAAGTAAAATGAGGTATGAGGCACCTTTCTAGTTCAAATAATTTTTTTGAGGAATTCTTTGAAATGAATGGGAAGGAAAGATTCATGCATAATAATAATATCACCCGACCTAAAAATCAGAGAGGTATAAAATTACAGCTTAAAATGTCATACTGATAAATTCTAAATCCATCTCTGAATTAAAGATAAAATAAAAATAAATAATCTAGAAGGAAATCTGAATTAAATACACAAACTTATGTGGGATTGGGATTTTTGTGTTAGGTCCTTTGAATCTTTAGTTTGGTTACGTCTGCCTATACCCAAGTTCTTATCCACTTCAGATTTTCTTTACCCTTTCTCAATCTTCATGGGAAAAAGGAAACTCACCTTGACTCTGAGAACTCAAAAACATTTTTTCAAAACAAGGTTAGGCGAAAATATTTACGCTCCTTTGATTTCAATTGAAAAAGTATGTCTAGGATAATCCTGATAATTTCAACTCTTCTATTAGACATTAAAATGACTAATTCGCTCAAGGTCGATCCCTGAAAAGATTAATATTCCCATAAAATTCTCCCCTATAGACGAAGGTGTAATGAAGATTGGAAGAAAGTTAGTTTCAGAGTATTCTTAAAATCGTTGACAGGCCTGCTTTTCAAAAAATTTAAATAGATATCATCCCTTGTATGATATATACATATTGATTGCCCCACTTCAAAATGTTAAATTACAAGACATATGGTGAAAGGAAATTCATAATTTGATTTCCCCCATATTGTCCAAAAGAGATGATGAAAGGAAATTCATATAATGATTTCCCTCATCTCAGCAAAGTACAAAAGTACTAATTGAAGTGGTGAAAGGAAATTCAATGGGAGAAGTGGATAACTTCATCGGGGTACTGAACAGTGTCACTGGCAGTGAAGCAATATCTATGATATCTGTGAGGTTTTCATACATATACATATAGCATACTCTATCATCTAGTTCTCTTTCCTATGATATTTAAATCCTGAACTGATCCAGGTGGATATCGGTGGCCACCCACCTTTTCTGACTGGCTCAAAACAGTTTTCTGGCAAATTTGGCAATTTATTATTTTTAGCAGTTTTTAACTTCCGAGGCCATTTTGAGGGCCCAAATGAAGGTTTTTCGAGATCAAGGTTCTCAATGATAGTTGAAGGAATTATGTATCCCCCAAAATTAATATCCTCGATGATACCTTTCCAACGAGCTATCACACGCCTAAAACAGAGATCGTATGCAAAAGTTACAACCTCGGGAAGTTGATGTACTCACTTACCCAAACGGGGCCCACATGACTTTTGGCGCTTCATCCCCTAGGGTTAGGTTTTTGGATGTCTAGGGTTTTTGGCATTCTGGTTTATTTTAAAAAGACCTTCAGAGCCTCATTGTAATCATCTTCTTGTGAATGCGAGTATCTCTCACATCTCTTCTCAAAGATAAACTGCCACCATTCTAGTGAGTCTTTCACTCTGTATTTTTACAATCTTTGTACATTTCTTTCATTAATAGAAATCATGTATTACTATATATCTGTGTTTATGGTTACATCTCTAATACATTTATGTTATATTATTGAATATCTGCAATATATATGTGCATTTCTTTGTTATATCTCCGCTCTCATTTTGTGCCAAAAATTATCCGGATCATGAACCAACTAGGGATTCCCTAAATAAATTGTTACATCTACTTAACCTTGATGTAAAGGAAGTATGTCAAAGTCTGATATTTTAGTTAAATCTATTTTGATTATCTTAAACAATTCTAAAATCAGTTCTAAAAAAAGGAAAATTAAATATCCTAACTTAAGAGAAGTAAATATTGAGTATGTTTCGAAGGTTCTCAAGATCTGGTTAAGTTCGTTCTTCTATGAATGATTAATTCTTGAATAAAACTGGAAAATGTTTTTCAAAAAAACAATAATCACTCAGTTTACCCAATAAAGGAACTTGGTCTAATGTTCTTCCGTGCCTCACAGGGAGCCACAATCCCTAGATGGAGCAAATGTTGGAACACACACAATTCTCAACTTTTGAGCTGTACATTTTTCACCTCTTATGAATAAAATTTTACCCAAAGAAAGCAAAAACTTGGAAAATGGCCTTTTAATTTTAAATCAAATTCATTTCTTGTTATTTAATAATAAAGCGCGTACGATATTTGTTGTTTATGAGATTCCTTATTTCAATCGAACGATCCTAATGACCTCTGAAGTTCTGGATCTGCCTGATTTTTAAAGAGTAAGTCTCTAATGCTCACTTCGGAGCTCTGCACTTTAGATGTTCCCACAAGTCTAAATAGTAAAAACCCCAAAGCTATGAAACTTGAAAGTAATTTCTCACGATAAATCCTAAAGAACTCACGAACACAAGTCATAGGACACATGTCTTTTAAATATTTCATGAGATGACATGTGGCACTTATTTTTGAAATTTCTGTTGGATGATTCACAAGCTCTCGAGTGACACATGGCACCTCTCTCTTCTTGACACATCATCCAGAATGACGTCATCTCTTCCACATCACTTCGGGAGATGGCCCTTCAGGATTTTAACAAAGAATGAGTTCACAAATCACCAAAGTTTCAAAACGCTGAAGTATTGGACATTTCAAAGAGTAAAAGGGAGTTAATAAAACATTTAATAATGAAAGTTAATTGCAATTAAGAGTTAATTAATTACTTCACAAGTTCAGATTTAGAAAATTTCCCCATGTGTTGTATTCAAAACCTACAAAGTTTGAATGTCCGAAATACTTAAATTTAAACACAGTTAATTAAGATTTAAAAGAGATTATTCAAAGATTAACTCCTCCACGAATTCGGGATTCGGGAGATTTCCACCCTGTCACATCCAAAGCTCCCAAACATGAACCATAGAAGTATTGATGTAATTTATGATTGATTAAGGATAATGATTCTAAACGAAGATTTTGGATCACTAGGTAGTCAATGCCATTAAGGTTAATGAATTCCTTGTCAGTGAGGCTATACGAAGATCTATAAACTCTTATTTGAATAAAAGAACTTCAATTTAAAAATCATTTTCACCATTCACAATTATCATTTTTATCTAGTGAAGAACTCACAGACTTCCCTTGTAATAGGTAAGCTCACTATGTTTCCTTGAGGATTATGGCACCACGAAAAATGA
>JASDQU010363933.1:0-11655 GCA_032191745.1 Picea mariana
TTACTCAAATCAGTACATTAGCCATAAAAGTATATAACATGTATAAGACAACCATTCAAAACCCGAGGAGAGATGTATACATAATTTGTTTCATAATTTTAAATATTTTCTTCAGGGGAAAATTACTTTACAATATATTAAAGATCAAACCAAAGCGCCAACAACCCTATATTCAAATGTAGTATTATTCCACCAAACACTCTAATCAGAGGGGTTTTGAGGGGTTGGGTTCTAGAGTTTTGGTGAACCATTGCAGGGGGCACCGGGTTGCTAGGGGTTTTGGGCACGAGGGCCAGGATTCCTTACGGTATCCTGGAGCTAGGGAGCCGGACAGGCTGCTCCTAGCTGGCTGGGTGGTTAGTCGGTTTTTGGGCAGGGTTTGGTCAGTGCATCAGGCTGGGCAAAGCAGCAGGGAAAGGACAACCAGATCAACGGGAATTAGCATCAGGCAGAGGTATTTTTATTCTGTTATGTAATTCTTATTCTGTTGTGTAATTCACTAGATTGTTGTTCATTAATTAATTTAACCTGCTTATATGCTGAATGAAAGAAATTACTTAGCCTTTCTGTGTAGAAGTAATCTTATCTGTTTCAATTTATGGATTTTATTAGACTTAATTAAATTTGGTCCCTACACTTTTCTTGAAGTCTACAATTGCTATCAAAACAATGCATAGCGTGTGGAGTAAGAAGAGCATGGACAACGTATATAGGAGTGGTAATCCAGCTGCTCCGAGAGGAGAATCAAGCCATGGCCATCATAGAAATATTAGACAACAGATTTGTAAGGCATTTAGTGTGGTATAACCGTTTGTATTTCTAAATGTTTTATTTTTGTAAAATTATGAAGAACCAATTAACTGAGCAGAGTAACATAATGTAAATCGGTTGTTCTTGAGGTACTTCGGTTCCATGTAAGAACATGGTTACTGGTTTGGTCATGTTTACAGTCTGTCATACACTGATGGATCTTGTTGTCCTTCGATGCTTCAAGATCAACAATTACAGGATATTTTATGTATGTAATCTTGTGTTTGTGGAGAAGGTCAAGTTGTGAAACTGAATGTTGAAGACATTCAGTATCCAGATCATTCTCCTAGATACCGCAGATAACCGAAAGCGAAATATTCACAGATGGAAGTGTATCCATAGGATGGTTCAGTATCAAGATTGTCCTTCAGGAAGTCGAGAAGCATCGGTTGTACAAATAACGTCAAAGATGGTCGGAAGAAGTTTTATCTGTGCTGTATGAAGTGGTAGCTTGAAGATGATGGGAGAGAAAGAGTGTGTCTATGAAGTTCAAAGATGGGTGTAAGTGCGTAAGAGGACCAGTTAGACAAAGACATATGACAAATTTTGTAATCATGATTTCAGTATTGTAAGTTTTTTTAATGTAAGCATTAAAGGGGGGTGTTAGAGATAATGCTCACATTAATGTTGTGCGCTAAGTTTGGGGATTGGCTTGAGGTTTTGTAGGAGACTGTTGAGATATTCTCTCAACCTAAATCTTCAAGATTAGAATTAGTTGGATCTCACTCCAACTATATATACATGTAATGTATCTATGTGAGAATGTAATACACACTATTTTTTGTATGAATCCTGTACAATGGATGCTCTCCATTTCTCTAAATTGATTTAGCATATATGAAACCAGATTTGATAATTCTCACAATGGATTTGTTACTCATAAAGGAATTGGATCCAAAACAAAATAATTTCAATCCAAATAATTTGAAACTATATGCTAAAAGGTTTCTTTCAAGGAGGTAATGACAAGTTTAGCCAAACTATAAGCAAATCTGGTTCAAAATCTGTTTTCGGGTCAAGACAATTCAAGGAGGATTAAAAAATTCATAAAAAATAATAATACACAACAATATTTAATAATAAAAGAATTATAAATAATGATAAATAATGCTTGAATATAGTGTCTCTTTATTAAGGAGCACTAATATCTTAGTATTTTGAGATTAATTTAATAGTGGGTTTAAGACATGTGATGGTTTAGCCACAAAGTCAATTGTTGATTTTTGGAGGGTGGAGCAATAAAACCAATCATTGATCTTGTGGTTGGACTCTTTTATGATCTAAATCCACAATTGTATTAAAGACAATCTTAAATTTTGTTGCTAAACCCTCAAATGACCCAAATCTACAATCAAATTTAGGAGAATAAAGATTAAAATAATACCTGACATTAAATTTTCTCTCATTATATGAGTTTGCTACACAACAAGTAAAATGACATATTCCAATTTAACATATCAAGCAAATGATATAAGAAATAAATTAGTAGCACTTGACATATCATGTAAAAGATATAAAAAATAGGCACGTAGATGTAGACAACATATTACAATGTAGACGAAGAAATCAATTATATTGCAATATGGATGAAAATCACGTAGATGTAGACAACATATTACAATGTAGACGAAGAAACCAATTATATTGCAATATGGATGAAAATTTGAATTACAATGAATTTGTTGTTAAGAAACAAATCCTTTGGCAACAACCTTTGATTTAACATATATGAAACCATGACTTGATAGTGGTCAAAATGGAATTGTGATTTATTGGATCTAAAACAAAATAATTTCAATCCAAATAATTTGAAACTATATATTATTTAACAAAGGGTTGATTTACACAAGTTTATAACTCCAACTTGGTTTTATACCATAACCCAACATGCAACTACCTCTTATTATTTCACTTATTCAAATATTTTTATTTTTTATTTTAATTTTTAAAATATATTAATAACTTTGATGAATGTTATGAATCTACCTAATGAGTT
This sequence comes from Picea mariana, assembly GCA_032191745.1. Classification (NCBI taxonomy): domain Eukaryota; kingdom Viridiplantae; phylum Streptophyta; class Pinopsida; order Pinales; family Pinaceae; genus Picea; species Picea mariana. Next base: position 2,807 of record JASDQU010363933.1, read on the forward strand.
TGACATTTTTTAAAATTATTACTTATTAATACATAAATTTAAATTATTAAAAAACATGAAATTTTTGTTGATGGATGTCATGAATCTAACTATAATAAGTTTGACATTTTTAAAAATTATTACTTATTAATACATAAATTTAAATTATTAAAAAACATGAAATTTTTATTGAATTTTTTGCTAAAATGTTTTATCCCAAAGGTGGATTAAGAAAATTTATAAAAATAAATATTGTAATTAAATTACAGACAAGTTAATAAAGTTAATAATAATAATCATGTAAATACGAAAAATATTTAAAAACTATCATTTATAAACACAACTAAAATTTTATGAGTGTTAAAAATATTGCTATGAATTCAACCTCTATCATGTTCATAATTTTTTTTAGATAGCGTTCAAGATGAGGTGTTTCAAAGGAATATATGTAACAACTACTATGTGTTTCGAAAAAATATATGTAACAACCACTAGTTTTAGTTAACTAGTACTTGTGCATTTTGGATCTATTGAGATATTATGGCTTTTGAGGGATATGTGAATTTATAAGTATTTATGAGTGTTGTTTTGTTTGGTTATACAAGAATGCATATACTTAGATGTTGTTTTAATGATGATGCTTAACAACTTTTGTTGGCTATGAATGTTGAAATGAAGTTTTGTGATTCTAATAATAGTGGTCCGTGATCTATGCCTTGTAAACAATTGGCTATATGAGAATTCAAATTAGATGTATATCACCTAAATGATGATTAATGAACAAATTGGTTATTCCAAATGAATTGTTGAATGATGAATAAATGAACTATGAATTAGAGATAGTGAATAATAGTGTACCACTACAAGGATGAAAGATGAATTATTGAAAAAATGTATTTGTTGAATGGATATGGAAAATTGATTAATGGGTGCCTTTAATTTCGGAACACCTTTTCTATCAACTTTTGCAGTAGTTAGATCCTTTTCCTGATAAGGTAGACGATATCAATCACACCTTGATATTTAAAGAGTGTAACGATTTTGCTTAGCTATGACGGTCGTCTCGGAGCCTTTCCTTTTCTCAAGGATTCCAATCCATGTTTTGAATATGGAAGGAGAGATTGTGGTTCATCTTGTAAATATTCTTCTAATTTTTACAAGAGTACCAAAGTATAAACCTTTTTTTCACACCTGAGCTTGGAGGAAAACATTTCCATATCTTATGCATCTCCATGAATTTATACACCATATTCTTGTGATAATTCCTCAATGAATGATAATGCACCTTCCTATGCAAATAAGACAAAAAGAGAAGCAAGAATATGCTTACATTTGTACTTGAAATGCTAGAAAATACAAACTTATAATTAGAGGGAGTACACTCACATAGTTCAGAGAGTTTGATATCGGTTTGTTGATTGTTTGCATCAACCATACTCTAAAATGAAATGAGGTTTTAAGTAAGTTATAATTATAATTTACTCCAAACTAAGATATAGACCTGTAAAGATGAGGTCCATATGCAAAGATGTAGACCTACAAATATAACAAAAAACACTAAATAGGGTCAACAAAATGTGCTCTACATACAATATTCAAACAACATAACAAGTTGAATAGCTAAAACACAATATACTGACTAATTAACAAGAAAAGAGATAAAATAGTATATTAAAGATTGGTTTTTGATGTTTTTCATTGGAAATCTCTTGACATATACAGTCACAATTAAAACGTCACTTTTTCACAAGTTACCTCAATAATGTTTTACTAATCCCTACTGGCTAGAGACCTTTACCCCAAGAACCACACAACTAATACTCGAACAAAGATCTAACAAATGAAAATTTTCATTAAACAAAGATGGAAAAATAGTTGTTGATTGTTATTAATCAACCCCAAGAACCAAGAGAAACAATGTGTTGCATTGAAAACACTGAAAATAGAAGTGTTAAAGGAAAATATAACAATTTCAAAAACTAGACTTGCTAAGTTCAGGCTAACCAATGGGATTTGTACAATTTTCTAGAAGGGAACAATAGTCGAACACATGTAACCTTGAAATTATGAAACCGATTGGTAAAAACTCGTAAGGGGGTAGGTTTCTTCAAAATATCCAACCTCACCTCAAAATAGAACAATTGCAAAGCCTTTCCATCAAAATTGAACACCAAAAAGTATCTACCTTCTACAATTACCTAGAATATAAATAGTCAACATCATTACATTAGGTTAACAACATCTAATATAGTAATAAAAATAAAATTGAGAGCAAATCTATGACAACCAATATTACAAAGATATGAAAACATCTCATCTGTCAAACCTTGCACATTAACAACTAGAGAGTTTTCAATTGGACCAACATGTTTTGAAGGAGGAATATCAATGAGAGAAGCTTATGCATCTGTAATTTAACAATGCAATTTTGGTTAGATTCCATAATAGTATTAGAATAAATCACATTGTGTGTGTCCAAAATTTGTTTACATCAAATATACCTGGCATAGTAGGAGAAGTAGAATAGTGTTGCATCTGCCTACATCCTCGAGTTGAAGCTACAACTTTGGAATTTTGCATATCTATAAACATACAAACACTAAAAGTAAAAAATAAGGAAGACTACACAAAAAATACTAGATAAATTAATCTTCTCACTCAATCTAAGTTATCGGGGACAATAAGGGATGCATTATTTGAGTGATGATGTCCTCATCTGTTGACATATGCAAACTAGAATGGTTCATATTCAGAGGGGATGGACATTTAAATCAATTTTTAAACCTCTATTTCATTTGCTTCTTCTCATTTTATTTGTAGGGATGATGAAACTCTTCTTTCGTTTAAGAGATGACTAAAAAACACTTACCCCAACCGTGAAGTTAAAATCAAAGATGTGTCAATTATTGGCCTCATTGAACATCCTTTTATTTATATCGAGTGTTTGTTAAAGTAGATGAAGGACTATTTTGGAGCACATATAAGTATCCTAACAATTCCTCCCTAGCCAATCAAAGTGCCTCATCATCTTGATCAACACTTCCAATGGCCACATTAGTTGTGTCAATATTTTCATCAATCATTGGTGTCTCCATAATTATCTTAGGAGGATCATTGAATGCATCAGGTGTTGCAACATCAAATATGTCAGGCTTTTCATTTTGATTCAATAATGGCTCTGAACCCATTGACATGAAGTACAACCACTTCACCTTTATGGCATGCTTACATGTGTTTCCATGGATAGACCATGGACATTCACACACTATAAAATTCCTATGATACTGGGTCATATGGTATTTTTTGTCATGATCGATTTGACTCTTCACCCAATCCACATGGAATATGCTTTCATGGGGCCAAAAATCATCATCTAGAATTCTTCTATCTCTCTCCATCGATGACTTAAACTTCTCCTTCATGTGGTTATTCAAATATATTTCTCCTTTCAAAATGTCTTTAAATCGATAATATGGTTCTAAATTTTTCAAGAGCATATATAACAACCAATCCATTCTACGGACACATTTATTTCTTCGATAAGATAGAAATTTGAACTTCAATAAGTTATGGTATGCCTCCACGAAATTATTTGTCTCTTGATTTGCATGAGGGAAATCACGACAACCTTTAACCCACATCCCTAATTGAAAGAACTAAGTTAGTGCAAAAATAATCTTTATGGAAAACAAAAAACAAAAAACAAGAAACTAGGGTATGTGAACTTAAAAAACTTATTACCCACAACCCAAGTGGTGTGAAAATAATCCAAGAACTCATAAATTGTAAAATTAGTGAAAAAAATATCGACATGCTCGACCATTGATTCAACATTGGGGAAAGACTTCATGATATAGTTTAACCTATCGAGAATTGCATTTGTTTGCTTCAAAGTAGAGACCAGCCTATAGATATTTTTTCCATGCCCTCCATATGTGCCAAATACACAATATCACTCGACATTGTGTGTTCTTTCTATTCGATTCAATGCATTTATGTGAGATATTATTACATAATAAATACAAATCCCAAAATAATCAAATGAGAGTTACTTCGAAGCATCGATTTCCACCAATGCATCATCGAGGCTGAATTGATAACATCTATTCATCACTGACTCCAACCATGTAACAATATTAGATGATGTATTTCAGGATGTCACAATCCATGCAACTAGTACCCCGCTTTGTTGGCCATCAAAGGTCAACAATGTGTAATTGGTACTGTGATATTCAATAAAACTCAAATTTAAAGTTTAATCTATCAATCATAATGAATAAAAACCCAAACATCCATTTTTAAATGATAATTCAAATTTAGCTTACTATATATTTATTGATATTGAAAGTTGAATCCATTCCTATTAAACTATTGTGAGATAGTTTGACCATTGTCTCCAACATTCATTTTTCAATTCCAATTATAAAAGGAACATTTGGACCATTAAGATTCTTAAAAAAGAAAAAAAACATCTGGTTGTTTATGATACCAGAGGTTAAAATTCATTTCATCTTTCTTGTGAAGTTGATATTTTCCCTTCATCAAGGTTGTTTCTGATACTAGAGGTTAAAACTCATTTCAATTTTCTTATGAAGTTGATATTTTCCCTTCCTCAAGCAATTATCAATATTTGCAACATCTTTCTTGGTTAAGAAAGAATCTTTACCACAATCTCTCACATCCATTTCAAGATGTCGTTGAATGTGATTGTTATATACAACATCAAGTGACACTTCCATAAAGAAACAATTTTCTACAAAAGAGACGATTATTCTTGAAAGCTTATCTTTATGCAAGGACCTAACCTTTTTAGACATGTCACGTCGACCATGACAAGACCACACTTCCTCGTCTTCATGCTCATATGTGTTGTATGTCAATAATGTTATCTCAAGGTTCTTATTTAAAACATTCACAATAAAGTGGCATTGGTATCAATAATGTTATCTCAAGGTTCTTATATAAAACAAACACCAAAGATTTATAACTATGAGATATTGGATTATCAAGGTTGACACAAAGAATTTTTGGGGTTTTGAACACAATATTTGGCATCGATAATATTACAAGTTGTATACATAACTTTCAACAAGGATATCAATGTCAACATGATTGAACAATATTGACCACTAAATGTAGAACATCAACTACATTCAAATACATGATAACAAGATATTTATATCGAGTTCTTAATTTGGGAATGGACATATCCAATTGTCTATTTAATTTGGGAATGCACATATCCAATTGTCTAGGTCAAATAGATAATATTACTAGTTGTATACACAACTTTCAACAAGGATGTCAATTTCAACATGATTGAACAATATTGACCACCAAATGTAGAACATCAATTGCATTCAAATATATGATAAATATAAATGATATCGAGTTCTTAATTTGGGATTGCACATATCCAATTGTCTAGGTCAAATAGCTCTATGAGCACAACACAATGCGAGAAAGGTGTAACATACTATATTCAAGTACATATAATATCTATATAACAATTCCCATAAGAAGGACATACCAATTAACAAAATTAGAGAATATGGGAAAATAATATATACAAACTATACATTGCAATTCAAACAACAGGAACATCAAAATCAACATGACTATACCAGAATTTGCCACAGTGTTACATACAAAACACATAACGATTACAATGGTAATAGTCAAAATATCTTGTGCGTGATGTTTCTTTAAAACACCAACCCAAAATAGTATGAGAGTTGTAAGTGCATTTACTTGTTCCAACATAAATGTCCTATTAGATCAAATGTTATTCAAGCTAATTCAAATGGCTATGTCAAAATGTAATCAAATTTTGGTATTGTAATAGTGAAACCATCAAAAGAATACAATGCCAGAAAGAAGGTGCCTTGTGAATATACAAATGTGGAACCGACAATCCTAGAAGGTTAAGAAAATTGGATGCAACATTGTATATCCACATTAGACAATGAAGCAAAACAAGAAAGTAAATGGAAAGTATCTTGGGGTTTTTGAGATGAAATGTGTGTGTGTGTGTGTGGAGAGAGAATCCAAAWCAATATTTTCTCAAGGGATAGAGAAAATATTTTACAATCACRAATTCAGAATAAATAGAGAATCAAAATTTTATAGTCATGATTAATGCACAATGGAGAGAACAAAGTTTTTACAATAAGGRRTGGAAAATTTCCGAGACCCATAATCCCCAATGTCTCTGTCATACTCCTCTATATCTTTGAGGCCTAACAATTATGCAATCTAGTTTATTATCACCAATGCTAAGAAAATCAATTACCAATTCTATTAATCATTTAGAATGAATAAAGTTGGCTTAAACACTAGTAGAAAAGTTTGCAAACCATGGATTGAATTCTCATATTCACCATAGTCTACTTGTTTATGTATTCCCAAGCCATTGTGAGAATATAGGTGCTTAATAATCCCTAAGCTTGCCAACTCAAAATAAAATTAAGGGTCCCTATTATGGCATTAAACATTTTTTCTTTATTATGGCATTCAACAACATTAGGAGGATTCTTAGCAATCTAGTGACAGTGGTTGCAAGTGTGGAACTAAGAGGGTAAGATGCAAGATATAATTTTGTAGAATAGTGGTGAGTATTCTTCCTTTCACGCGGGTTATCCAGCTTCTATTTTCGATTTAGGTTTTGAGATTGGTTGAAGGTTTATGTATATTGCTTTTGAAAGAGTCCCATGCATTCTCATATTGTGTCTCTGTAGCTGAGTCTGAAGAATGTACAAATATTTCACAAACAAAGCAAGCCGCCCTTAGTAACGAACCAGACTATCCTTCAAAAAGGCTGAGCGTCCACGTCGTTGTAGTATAGTGGTGAGTATTCCCAAATAATGGTAATTATTTGGGAATACTCACAAATAATGGTAATTATTGCAGTTTCTTCTTACAATTTAATATTTCGTGTATATCGATGCAATTTGAACAATTTTACATAGCCCCAGACCTCTAAATATGAAATGCATCCAGAGATTGGGAACACGTTGGGTTCCTTGCTAAGATACAAGGTGGTTTCTACACCATTATAAAGGAAGAGGGTTCTATCCTGACTCAGTCAGTCACAACCAAAACCAATTGCATTTCCTCAGCTTTGATGTCTCACACTGAGACAATCATAATTTTCTAGGTTTTGGTTTTTCTTTGGTGATTGAGATATTTGCTTGAAATTTGATGAGATATTTACTAGATCAGCAGATTTGAGTGATTATTTCTGTATGATTAGAATATCCTAGTGGTTTTTCAGCGTTCTGAATTCATTTCTGCATTCAAAAATGGATTTTAAACAATAAAAAATAATGATTTTGTGCAGATTTATGTTGTCTAATTTTGACGAAAAAAAACAAAACTTAAAACATTTAGACAATAGAAAATAGTGATTTCATGAAGATTTATGTAATCTTATTCTGACCAAAAAAGACCAAAATATAGAACATTTAGACAATGCTAAAACATCACATATTAGTATATTACCTACAGAAGTGGCAGACTTCCATAAGTCTTCTAAACCCTTTGTAAAAAGAACATGTTTGATCTTATATTACATTTGCATACCTTGATGGGCTGCAAGGTGTGTGGAGTAACCGGAGAGACTTAATTTGGAAAGTAGACACATTGCCATTTCATATCATAATATGGTAGAATTTTCAGTGCATTGTTACTTTATAGATAAAAATAAAATATAACAATTATTTCTCTTAACCACTTAAGCTAAACTTAATTGACAATGCAATATTTTTATTTATTACTTTATTAAGAATAACGTTGCCAAATTTAATACCTTTATGCATTTAAAAAGAAAAAAGTCTCACATGTTTCATATTTCACCCTATAAGATGAGAAAAATTATAAACATATAACTTATGAATTGATAGATAATGTTATTAAGATTATATTCTCAAATGAGATTTTGAAGTATTTACACCCAGACTTTACTGGTATATAAAAAGCAAAAAGCAATATAGCATCAGGTACACAACAATTCCATTACTATATTATGCAAATTTTTCAGGTACACAACAATTCCATTGCTATATTATGCAATTTTTTCAATGATTATCATTAATCTATAATCTATTGTATATAAAGAGTGATATCAACTTTGGGATGGTGAATGAAAAAAATAATTAATAATTATAAAAAATGACATTAAGCATCAATCCATTTTTATGATTCAAAGGCATGAATGTGATTATGATTATAACAGATGCGGCAGTGATCATGCTTTATCATATACTAATATTTGTATCCAGTACAAATCTCGAGATCGATCACAAAATAAGTTAGTAGCACTTAACATATAATATAAAAGATATAAGAAATAGGTTTCACCATAGAATTCAAATTAGATGTATATTACTTAAATGATGATTAATAAGCAAAATGGTTATTCCAAATGAATGTTGAATGCTGAATAAATGAACTATGAATTAGGGATAATGAATAATAATGTACCACTTAAAGGATGAAAGATGAATTATTGAAAGAATGTATTTGCTTAATGGATATGCAAAATTGATAAGGGATAAAATGTGTTGATGGATACTATTACATGATTGTGTAAAATTGAATAATTGTGTTATTAATTACTATTTGATTAAATATGATGTTTTAACAATGACAATAAGTATATTATGGAAGCCCATACCCATGAGGGAATGTTTACTGAGACTTATAATTCTAGGTCAAGGACAGAATAATACTTCCATCAAACTTATACCAACTAAATTAGACTTGTATGTATTACTTGGAGCCAAAGAGCCATGTAGATACAAAGCCTTATCAATGTTGAAAGTTGAGTAAAGCCTCAAAAAAGTGTTGCGACTTTCAATGCTTGCTGTAAT
>JASDQU010363934.1:5012-16663 GCA_032191745.1 Picea mariana
GCTATAGAGATTGTAAAGGTCCAGTGGACATGGTACGGTCCTGAGGACGCGACATGGGAGCATGTAGATGTTATGCGGGCAGAGTACCCGCATCTTTTTGAAAATTTTTGAAAAGCTTGCAAATGTTGTGTAAAGTTGCACTGAGGACAGTGCAAAAATAAGGGGAGGGGGATTGTAGTGTCCCCAAGGCCGAGCCCCGTTGTAAACCATGTTCTGAAATGAATTGTAATTATGTTTTATAGGCTGGTGAGCCAAGTTTTTATAAGATGGAGGCTTATGTGTTTGTTAGGCTAGGGAGCCTGAGTGTTGAAGGCCAGGAGCCTGCTGTTGTATATGTAATCACGCAGAACAATTAATAAAATATAAACACTGCCATGTGCAGACCGACCACGATGAATGAGTGAAGGGGGACTGAGCATCCATGGAGTGGGCAAGGAACTAGGGGCTGAAGGTGGGAAAAGGGCCTAAGTGTTGAGCCTAGGGGGATTAAGCCTAGGAATAATATTTTAATATTATCCCCAAAAGACGTGCATTTTATGTTTTATCCTAAGTTTCTGGCAAGGGGAGAACATGAAGGGAGACGTGTGCTGGTGGAACGCATGCAGTTTCATGGGTGACAAGTGTCAACCCTGACACATGCGAATAAAACGGCCAGAGTGAGCCATGAGAAGGGTTCCTCCTCCATTCCACCCGACTACCTGAGCGTGTAGAGAGCGCTGAATAGTACGACCAACCCAACCTCTGGAAGAATACCTCGTGCGTTCCGAAGAGCCTGGAAACGAAAAATCCTGTGTTTGTTTCTGCAAATCCGTGTAAACCCTCTTTTCTGAGAGCTGAGAAGACTGTGTTCATTTTTTGAAAAGCCCGGTTCATCCTCCCCGTTCTGCACCAGAGAGTCTATGTAATTCCCTGCGGAAATTGCTTGTCGCGCAATTCCAAAAATCAACACTGTGAGACCTTGCCGCCTTGTTGAGCTTGTTTGAGAAGTCTGAGTCTTTATTCCCGATTAACTGTAGTGGTCATGCAGAGATGGACTGCGCGTGATTTGTTGTCCAGTGCAGGTGGTAATTGAGCCTGTGTATGCCCTCTCTCTAGGAGAGGGAGGTGGCTATGGTTAGAAGAGGCAGGTTGTTAGGCCCGCGAGAAACTCCTTCCAGGTGAGAGAGTTTGCTAGGAAGTGGTTCCCTCCAGAGAGTATCCAGCACCAGCTTCGGGCTCTAAGACTTCCTGATCCAGCCTATTGCCGAGACCCAGAGAGGGAGGTTAGCAGCAATGGACTTTGCTTGTGAAGGTGTATACTCCTGGGTGGAACAGGCATGTGGGGAATGACAGTCTGGTAGTAGTGGGTGTAAGATGGCATCCTGGGAAGAACCCTTCCAGATTGTATGTGTTGTTTTCCCTGTAACCTCAGCCTAGCCTAGGATTCCTTGTCTTGGGGTGGAGCTTGGTCCCAACTCGGGGGTGACCCACTGCTGAGCTGATGAGAAGTTTGGTCTAAGGCTGGGAGGTTCGTGGAAGGCCTACACTTGGTTGGTGGAATCTACCACTGTTAAAAGATAAGTATCTAATTATGCCTTAATCATGTTTTGCAGGACTGTGCTGCTTATGTTATCATGATTTCCGCTGTGTATATGAATTAGTATGAAATGCTATTAATTGTTAGTTATGGCAGTAACTCATATGAATAATCTGTTTAGAATGTCTTTATTTTTTTAAATGCATGGGATTTATAATACCTGTATGAGTTATGTGCAAAGTGGTGTTATAGTCTTCTTTTAATAAGCGTTTAAACCTTGGTATCCAGAAAAGGTGCGGTACAAAATCTTTCTCATATTTGGAACAACAGTTTCTCCAAGGACATGCTAGTTATGTGGAAAGAAAATACAGATGCGTAGTACGTGCTCAATGCATATGCTGCAGCATCTTACTATACTTTGTATATGACAAAGGTAGACAAATCTATGATAAGTGTGTTTAGAATAATACCCAAAGAACATGAAAGAAGTCATAATGATGTGATACAAATGATGCATGCACTTGGCAATACATTTCTTAATATTCAACAAATATCTTCTCAGCAAGAAGTTCACATTTCACTTTCCCTACCCCTCACTTGTAGTTCAAGAAAATGTGTCTTCATAAACACATCCCCACTTGAAAAACGCATATTATCCTTAAACCACCGGTTTTGCTACAACAAGAGCCTGACAATTTAGAAGACGTGCTATGTCGCTCTATTATTGATTATTACCTCCAGCGTCCATCTCCTTTTAGGCATATATGCTTAGCAGAATTCGTATCACATTACAAAACAAATGGTGCACCCATATCACAAAGAAAAAAACCCTCTGTCATACGGTTTGTCAAATACAATAAACATTGTGACTATGAAAACTACTATAGAGAAAAACTGTTGTTGTACGTTCTATTCCATGAAAATGAAGAGACATTAAAACATAACTTCCCTACATGGGAGGTTGCGTATGTTGCATTTTAGACTATAGTGCACATCAATGAAGCTAGATTTACCTACAATGTTAATCCAACATGGGGTGATCTAGAAGTTGCAGTTAATGACCTAGAAAACCGTGACGACCATGATCAGACATTAACAAATCGAAAAAAAACTAGACCTCCTTTCGAGTCCTATGACTTGCAAGCGGATTTGCCTCGTCCTCCAGTAGGTGGAAGTGAAAAACTTATCAATCTTGGTTTTCAAGTCACAAAACATCTTTTCCTAATTGAAAATAATGAATACCGCAGAATAAGACGTTTGTTGAATCACGAACAACAAACAATTTTAAAGGACGTTGCTCTTAAAAAACGCTTGAACATGGACAGTCTTGTGCACTTTTTTCTTATAGGTGGAGCAAGAACAGGGAAGACATTCACAACGAAAGCACTGTTCCAAATGCTTATACGAATCTATGATTCAAACAATTCATCTAATCCCATGAAACCAAAGGGCCTAATAGTTGCATACACAGAAAAAGCTACATATAACGCAGGTGGAACAACGGTCCACTCTGCATTTTTGATGCCTTTTAGCAAGTCACAGTTTCTTCCACTTAGTAAGGAAATGTTGGATGCGTTGTCTAAGATTTATGAGGAACTCCAGCTTGTCTTTATAGATGAAGCATCTTTGATTGGCAATCGGTTCTTGTATTCCATTGACAACTGACTAAGAAGCATAAAACATGTGCACACGAAATACTTTGGAAACATTGACATGATTTTATGTGGGGATCTTTACCAGGCACAACCCATCCAAGATTCTTTTATATTTGAACAACCTACTGTTAACATGGAAACAGTAACCCATGACTTCTAGAAAGACAATATTAAATGATTTGAGTTGCATACTACAATGCGACAGACAGATGAAACATTCATTGCAATTTTGAATAGAATGAGCACAAGCAACCAAACATATGATGACTTAACATATATCAATTCCAGGTGCTTACAACCTGCACCAAAAGACCCTACGTTCCCTTACATGTTTTATAGAAATAAGGATGCTGCAATGCATAACAACCACATGCTATCGTCCATGCATGGCAATGATATCATCATCAACTGAATTGACCTGGAAGAAGACAAGCATGGAAATGTGCCACTTCATGAACATACAGTCACTTTGCCTTCTCAACTTGTCCTCAAATTAGAAATATTGGTTGAAATATATGCTTGTAACTATGATTCACAGGATGGCTTGGTCAATGGTGCAGATGGAATACTCAAAGGCTATATGAAAACAAAAAAACTTGATTTCCTTTGGATTAAGTTCCATGAACAGCATATAGGCAAACGAAAAGAAAACAAGTTGTCTTTTCTATATACTTTAAACACTGGAAGCGATTGGACCCCTGTTTTGCAAATATCAAAGCCAATATCGACATCAACAAAGACAGGTTGACTGAAGATTCAAAAACAGTTTCTGATTAAACTTGCATGTGCACGTACAGTCCACAGATCACAAGGACCAACACTTGATCATGTTGCATTCCAGCCTGATGAAATTCAGATACATGGACTTGTATACACAACACTATCCCATGTCAAAAGCATAGAATCCTTGTATTTACTAATTCCTCTCACAAAAGATAACTTCAAAGTGAAACAGAAAGTTGATATTGAAATGGAATGACTGAGGACCATCGCAAAATGGAAACTGCGTTATGATTACCAATTCATACAAACAAATTCATTTGTATCGATTCTGTCACTTAACACATGCATCTTAAATGCACATATGGATGATATACTGAATGACTATGATACAATGCAATCTGATATTCTGTGCTTGCAAGAAACACACATGGCATTATGCATGCAGAACAAACAATTCCCAAATCATAATTGCATATCAAGTTACATTAGACATGGGGTGATGATACTGGTGAAAAAACATGTACCAATTTTGGACCATATACATATCAAAGAAAAGAATGTTGAGGTTGTGCTTGCAAAATTTTCTTCCATGGAACAGAAGTTACAATTTTGAATCTGTATGTTGCTCCCCATGCAACATGATCCAACATGGTAGATGTTATTTCTAATGCATTGGCCCATTTTCATCTGAACAGGCCCATTGTACTTGTAGGAGACTTCAATATTGACATGCTACAAAATAATGACAAAATAAAAGAATTGGAAAACTACATGTGCAAATACAGTGTCCACTTTCTTTTGAACAACACAAGCCATGTGCAGAATGCACTTATTGACCATGTCTGGTCGAATGTGCCCATTCCTCAATACAATATATTTATCTTAGACACATATTGGCTTGATCACGATACAATTGGTATTGCACTTAAATTATGAGATATACATCAAACATATTGCAAAGTGATATTTCTATGTTTCAAAGCATATTTGTATAGTTTGTTGCAAAAAAAAAAACAAAAAAAAAATTAAAAAGAAAAAAACAAAACAATTATCCAGCTTCTTGGTTTTCCGTGAATTCTACACATATTGTTCAATATACATTATGAAAAAAAGAAAAAAAAAAAGGTACATCTTTCTAAAAATTGTTTGTTTCTCTATTCAGCATATTCTACTTTTTTTAGTATTTGTACATAGTACTTGACTTTTTCCTTTACATGTTAAGTTATGTTCATATTCCTTTTGATTTATGCTTTTGTTCATAGAAACAAACAGGATAACTGCACACCACAAAGAACTCCTAACCAAATATGTAGATGAATCCATGCAAAGGTGCACTTTTTTCCTGTCCATGTTCCATACTAAATAGTTTTCCATTTACTCTGACTGTATTTGTCGAACTTGTTTTCAGCTGGGTTTTTTTATTTTCTCATTTTGCGCCTAGAGCTCGCCAACCCGGAGGTCCGCCATCCAACATAAATACTATGCTGAACCAGCGAGCCCGCAATTCCGATTGTCAATTTCTATATCACCCAACTATGGGTGTTGTTTGTAGGAAATAGAACATTAGAAGCCCAATTTACAGCCCGCAAGTGTGCGCTCCAACTAACTGGCTAAGTATGGAATGAGGTATCTATGCATATTTTGTATGTATTGGTCTGCAAATCCGATTGTCAATTTGTATATCGGCGAGTTGTGGATGCTATTATTAGGGCATGGAAGAATAGAGGCTCGTTTTTTACCCCGACAGACGGAGAACCCGAGATGCAAAAAATTGTACATACTCTATAAAATCTCAGCCACCCCACAAGTCCGCTTGTCAATTTGTATTTTGCGGAAGTCTGTGTGCTATTTGTAGGACACAGAACAATAGAGACCTATTTTTTTAGCCCACTATCCTGAGAACCCGCGATCCAGAAAGTGGCCAAGTATGGAATGTGATATCCCTACATGCTCTGTAAAATCTCATGTCCATACTTTATAAAGGTACATATTTAGTTTTTCCTGGTTTCTAGACATACTGATCTGGTCACCACACAGTTCGTGTTCCACATGAATTGTGAAATATGCACTCCGAGTCGCACCGATCCCTTTGGTTTCATTATCCAATTTTATGGCCGCAGGTTCCCCTCTACGCGTTATCAAACTCTATCCATGTTCCATACTACACAATTTTTCGTTTACTCTGTCTGTATTTGNGTTTTCAGTTGTGTTTTTTTATTTTCGCGTTTTGCACTTAGAGCGCGCCAACCCGAAGGTCCACCATCAAACATAAATACTATGTTGAGCCAACGAACCTGCAAGTCTGCTTGTCAGTTTCTATATTGCCCAACTATGGATGTTATTTGTAGCACACGAAACGTTAGAAGCCCAATTGACATCTTGTCAGCCCGCAAGTCCGCGATCGAACTAACTGGATAAGTATGGAATAAGGGATATATGCATATTTTGTATGTATTGGTCCGCAAAACCGCTTGTCAGTTTGTATATCGCCGAGTTGTGGATGTTATTTTTAGGGCATGGAACAATAGATGCTCGTTTTTTACCCCGACAGACCGAGAACCCGCGATCCAAAAAAGTGTACATACTCTATAAAATCTCAGCCACTCCGCAAAGCCGCTTGTTAGTTTGTATTTCGTGGAAGTTTGTGTGTTATTTGTAGGATACGGAACAATAGAAACATATTTTTTGAGGCCGCCAGCCTGAGAACCGGTGATCCAGAAAGTGGGCAAGTATGGAATGTGATATCCGTACGTACTTTGTAAAATCTCATGTCCATACTTTATAAAGGTACATATTTAGTTTTCCTTGGTTTCTACACATACTGATCTGGTCACCACACAATTCATGTTCCACATGAATTATGAATATGCACTGCGAGTCCGACTGAGCCCTTTGGTTTCCTTAGCTAATTTTATGGCCGCGGGCTCCCCTCTACGCATTATCAAACTCTCATTCCTCATGTTCTGAGTGTACATATTGCATCCAAAACTTGGTAATCCATGTCTATGCTCATGGGTTCCTAGACGTCGGAGTGGAACATTGCATGTCCATCTAATCTTGCGCCCGAGACTTCGGTGATCTACAATTCGACCTAGGCTAGAAGCTTGCGACTCTTTTTCTATTTTTCTTTAATTAAATTGTACACTATCAATACTCATTATTAATAATTTAGTACTTGAAACTTATGTTAGCTATAATATGAGCCACTCAGCCCGCAAATCCGCTTGTCAATTTCTATATCGCCCAACTATGGGTGCAGGACACGGAACATTAAAGGCCCAACTTACAGCCCGCAAGTCCGCGATCCGACTAACTGGCTAAGTATGGAATAAGGGATCTCTGCATATTTGGTATGTATTGCTCATTTCTAGGAACCCGCCAACCCTGGAGTCTGTGTGTCAATTTGTATATCACGGAAATCACTAAAAGTAGAATGTTGAGCCGGCCAACGCACAAATCCGCTTGTCATTTTGTATATCATGGATGCCTGAAAATTTGGTGATCTACAATTGCAACCAGACTCGAACTTTGCGACTCATTTCATAATTTTGTTTAATTAAATTATTCATATTTTAGTACTTGAAAATTGCCATCGTGGCCCCCCCAGCCCTGCAGTTCCCCTGCCAATTTGTATATCACGGAACTCTAATCAGGAAATCTGGGTACTATTTACAAGACACGGAACAATAGAGGCCCACTTTTCAGCCTGCTAGCCCGAGAACCCGCGATCCAAAGACTCTACATGATTCCCTTTGCTATGCTCCCTGGAAGCCTGCAGAAAATCACAGTTTCCATACTTACCCAGTGTCTCGCAATTCCGCAAATATACAAACCCTCCGCTGAACTGCACCATCATGCCCTCTTACGTTTTACACGTTTTTCAACTCACATGTCATCGTTGTCACCTGTAAACTTATTTTGAAGGTCGTCCGACCACTTTTCAGACTTGCCCATTACTTCCTTGCTTGGTCTTCACCGTCTTCGTCGCCTTCGCACATGTCCATATTAAGAAGTAATATGTTTTGTTTCTAAATCTTTAATGCTAACTGGTCATCGTGTAGGCACCATCTAAATGGTCATTGTTGGGTGCAAGGCTCGAGAAGTTCTGCCATTAATGCAATATTTGCAGATGCTTTTACTATCGCTTCCCATTGTTAATTTCAAATACCATGGAATGTCATTCGCACGCTGTCAACTTCTTTCCTTCAAAAATTGTGTTTACTTTATCTTTACCACCTGTCCTTACTGCCTGCCACAGAGGCCCTTACAATTCAAATAGCCCAAATTCCGCTTGTCAATTTGTATATCGTGGAACTCTGGGTATTCTTTGTAGGCCACGGAATAGTAGAGGCCCATTTTTCAACCCGCCAGCCCGAGAACCCGCGATGCAAAAACTATATATGTTTCTTTAAATTTACAGGAATATGTAAGACGTTTTATTATTTTTTCTATATAAATGTCATAAAATTGTGTTCACAACTTTATCTTTACCACCTGTGCTTCTTACTGCTTGCCACAGAGGCCCTTACAATTCAAATAGTCTAAACTCTGCTTGTCAATTTGTATATCGCGGAACTCTGGGTATTCTTTGTAGGCCACGGAATAGTAGAGGCCCATTTTTCATCCCGCCAACCCGAGAACCCGCGATGCAAAAACTGGCTAAGTATGGATTCAGGGCTTCGTGCATACTCTATAAAATGTCATCCCCATACTCTATAAAAGTACATATTTCGTATGTATAAAAGTAAATATCTGCTTTATAAAATTGCATCTTTGATATGTATAATTTATGTTGTCCAGGAACCTTTAATTTCATAAATTTCAATTTTTTGTGTACAGGAACCCTTGTTTTAAAAAAAACTATTTCGGGAATGCTAGGTTTTTTTGTGCTCTTCTTCACGAACCTATGTAACAGACGTTACTACTATTTTTTTTGTTTTTTGTCCATGAGTGTATGTAATACATATGTAAAGAATACTATTTCGGGAATGCTAAATTTTTTTGACACGATGCCCTTAAAATTCTAATAGTCCGGAAGTGCAATTGTCAGTTTGTATATCGCGGAACTATCGGTGTTTTTTGTACAAAACGAAAGAACAAAAGCCCAATTTTCAGCTCGACATCCCAAGAACCTGCCATCCAAAAACTGGCTAAGTATGGAATGAGGGCTCCGCTTTGTGAAATTACATTTTTTGTATGTATAAATTATGCTATCTAGGAGCCTTTCATTTCATAAATTTCAATTTCTATTGTGTCCATGATCCCTTCTTTTAAAGAAAATTAAGTTAGGAATGGTCATTTTTTTTGTGTTTTTTGTCAACAAACCTATGTAGCAAACATTACCACTATTTTTTCCGCTTTTTGCCCACGAACCCATGTACTTCAACTTCATGCCCACGTGTTTGTACTCCGTCGCATTTATTCTCTTTCCCGCGGATGGAGTGCTAGTAAAGCACACGCGTTGAGCAGAGCATCCAGGAGCGATCCTCCATGGGATCAGCCACGTGACGACCGCGTGTCCGTCCCTCCCACCTGCCTCATGACTTTAAGTTCATCTCGCTCGAGGCAGGCCGCCATTACTCTCAGTGCGCCATGCTCTGCCTTCACATCCTTTTGATGGACCAGAACCCTCGCTCGACCTTTATTCTGCATGTGTGGCCATTTATGGAACCTCACCAGCTCCCCGGCCTATTTCAATTGCTCCAACGACTCCAAATGGCTCATTCTTTCCTGGTTTTTCTTCTCAGAGCTCGACCTCCTGCCCAGTCTTTCCCTGCTCTGCTTTTGTCCTCTCCTGCTCTGTTCCTGGCACATTTTCGCTCTCCCACTATCCCAGAGATGTCCCGACTATGAGGGAAGTCGAAACGTGAGTCAGCTTAGCAGCCAAATCGACCTCCCCTGGTCCTTCGTCCCTCGCCTTCTCCCTCCTTGATATGCTCCTCCTCTTCAACCACCTCGTCCTCCTACCTGGCACAATCAACTCACATTCCCACTTCTCTCCCGCCCCTTGCTACGTCCCTTGCCGATAGAATGGAGGGGCTGGATTGCTCAGGGGCCTCACTAGACTNTCACTGGCTTCTAGACCCTCCATCTGAAGTTGGGCGTCGTGATCACTTCAGGACCAGCATCACGACGCCCAACTTCAGATGGAGGGTCTAGAAGCCAGTGAAAATTCGCGACGACAACCCCAATCTCGAGTCGGTTCCAACGCTGACCTAGAATGCGAGTGACAAACAGACCTTGCACTGGTGTAGAGCCTGGTATTCGACCTGTGTCGGGACATGGACGACCTCCGGTTCGGCCTAGAGATGCTGGAAGGCAAAGCCTCTCCACTCTTGCAGTTGCTCTCCGCGTTACAGGGTGCTCATCACCTCCCAGCAAAGGCAGCCCAACCAGCAACAACGCAACTAGCGGCAACCTCGACACCAATGTTGGCACTGGAAACTTTGTTCCACGCAGAGGCAGACCGCAAGGAGCAGAGGCTTCCATCACAGCCGGCGGACGTCCAGAAGGAAGAGCATGTGCCATCACAGACGGAGGACGCCATGCAACTAGACCAGACACCAGTGGAGGAGGAGCCGCCTCCTCTTAGGGACACGGCATTTGGTGCCTTCTACATAGTCGTGTTGCCGGACTACAACCCATACTAGTGATCTGTCTGTTGTTTTGTCATGTGCATGGAGACCTTTCATGCATTTGTCCATGGTCATTATAGTTATGTTGTTTACACTTTCCACAGTTGTAATGACCACCGTTACGGGCCAGAATTTTGAACTATTTTTTCATCAGTAATAGTCTACACTTCAATTATGAAGCAATTCGACTGGCTGAGCTCGTTTCCCCTCAGGGCACCTTAGTGTTTACAGCTTGAAACCATGGAAATTCTCTATAGTTCTTCATTTTGACAGACTTTTATACAATTTTACTTATAAAAAAATGTATTGAATAAAATTTAAATAATTGTTTATACTATTCATTAAGTAAAAAATGCTATAGCATTATATAAATTACTATAAATCTTCATACAATGTTATAATATTCTATAAATAAATCAGTCTCATGTATATGACAAAATTGTTGGGTGCAAAATGTATATGATAGAAGTGTTTGGTGCAAAACGTATATCACAGAACACGTTGGACATGAAACGTGTGAACCCGTGACCGCCAACGAGTGAAATGTGAACCTGCCACTCCGCCAACCCGCCACTTCGTAATTGTAGGGTTACATTGATTATGTATTAAATATTTCATGTACTATCAAACTTAGATCGTAGAAACCTTCATTCATGTACTAATTTTTGATAACGTGAAGGTTTTAATCGTCTAAATTGATTTATTACATGATTCCGTTGTTGAATTCTAAAAGGAAAACCAAACGAGAAGAGCCCATTAAAAAAGCTATTTTCTGGATTTAAAAGTTCATCACAAAACAATTTCCAAAAATTGGACCTCTTTTTCATGAATTATCCCACTAATTGCTACCACTATTCCTCTTCTCCACGTTTACTGATTTTCCTTTTAGCGAAGGCGTTGCCTAACAATGAATTTACTACATCTATTAATTGTTTTAAGAGAGTAACTTTAATAATTAAAGTGCTGGCCTGCTTCCTCCAAGGCGTTGTTTAGAGAAAAGAGTCAAAATTTGAGGAATCCTCTTTTATCAAATTCCATTAAACAACGTAAGTAAGTTATATAAATAACACCCATTATACAGTAAACGGTGCTGTAGGAATCGGAATCTCCATACATACATTA
>JASDQU010363936.1:0-11655 GCA_032191745.1 Picea mariana
ACCAGGTGGACATCACTACATATATTTTCAATAAAAATATTAGTACGTCGGTGTGGGTTAATTACACGTATAGGAAAGTACTCCATTCATGGGCCTCCTTTGGCTGACTACAAACTGTAGCAAATGATGTAGCAAAGTGTTCAAAGGACCAGCCCGTCTTGGATGCAGCTGGCAATGTCCCTACTTTGGTTCATGACCAAATACAAGGGAGGAAATTATGTCTCTGATGTGATCCTCTGGAGGTTGCACTGGAAATATGATTTTACTTAACTACTTTTGTCTTGCATGGGTTGGAGTAGGTTGGAGGAAATATAAATATCATAATGGCATGTTGGAGGACATATAAATAGTATATTACTTTGTTCCAACAACACAAGTCAACCAAAACAAAATTGGTCATGTATAGGTGGAACCTAATAGAATTGGCAAGACAGGTCCGCTCTGGAATAATGCATGTTACAACTCATATTGTATAAGGTTCCATCTTGTGATTTTCACCATAAGCCTCAATTTATATTTGGTTTATGTAAGGAAGGCAAGTTGGCTAAGGCTAATAAGTTCTTCTATGAAATGTTTGATAGAAACATAGGCCCTTATGTTGTCACATACAACACGCTTGTTGATGTTTTATGTAAGGAAGGCAAGTTGGACGAGGCGAGGAAGCTCTTCGATGAAATGTATGACAGAAACATAGGCCCAAATGTTGTCACATACAATGCGCTTATTGATGGTTCATGTAAGGAAGGTAGGTTGGACGAGGCAAGGAAGCTCTTCCATGAAATGTCCGATAGAAACATAATCCCTAGTGTTGTCACATATAATGTTCTTATTGATGGTTTAGGTAACTCAGAAGGCAAGTTGGACGAGGCGAGGAAGCTCTTCTATGAAATGTTCGACAGAAACATATTCCCTAATGTTGTCACATACAATGTGCTTATTGATGGTTTAGGTAAGAAGGGCAAGTTGGATGAGGCGAGGAAGCTCTTCTATGAAATTTTCGACAAAAACATATGCCCTAATGTTGTCACATACAATGCACTTATCAATGGTTTATGTAAGGAATTCAAGTTGCAGGAGGCTAGTAAAATCTTCTATGAAATGTCCAACATAAACATATGCCCTAGTGTTGTCACATACAATGTGCTTATTGATGGTTTAGGTAAGGAAGGCAAGTTGTATGAGGCAAGGAATATTTTCTATGAAATGTCCAGCATAAACATATGCCCTGATGTTGTCACATACAATTCCCTTATTGATGGTTTATGTAAGGAACCGAAATGGCAGGATGCCACAAAATTTTTACATGAGATGCTAGATAAGGGGTGCAATCCAAATGTTATCACATACACTGTTGTTATTGATAGTATTTGCAAAGAAGGCAGGCTTCAGGAAGTTCTCGGGTTGTTATATGTTATGGTCCAAATAGGAAATCTACCTACTGAAATCACATACAATACACTTATAAATGGATTTTGCAGTGTGGGTAATCTAGAGAAGGCATGGGAACTTCTTCAAGAGATGCCAGAGAGAGGTTGCAAACTTGACCTAGTTAGCTATAATACTTTAATACATGGGCTTTGTAAGAATAATAGGATAGACAAATCTCAACAGATCTTCTATGTGATGCAAGGCCAAGGTCAGAGCCTTGATGTTGGCACATACAACACATTAATGATTGGACTCTGCAAAGTGGGTAATCCAAAGGAGGCAATACAATTATTTGAATAGAGGAAAGATAAAGGGCATGTCCTTGATATGATTTCATATGCCACCATCATGGTTGCACTATGCAAGGAAGGCACACCCCAAAAATCGAATAGAATATTGCATGATCTCCTCAGGATGAAGACTATCTAAGCACATTTTCAGGCATCAATGGGGCTACTGAAACAACTTGTTTGAAACATATTGACGAGCTGTAAGTTGAGCCTAGTTATGGTAAGGGAAAAATGAGGAAAATTTGGCAACCTCTTGCTAAATTTACCCACATCCCCCACATTGGGGAAACCTTTCCTCACATTTCACCAAAATGGGAATCAGTGTGATGGTGGTAGGTCTCGTTCTTAATGCGGGGCGTCTGATCGAGGGTGTTGATTGAGGGTGTTTATAAGGAGGATTTATCCATGAATTGAGAAATTATTGACTAAGTTTCTAAGTTTATGACTAAATTTCTCTAGATATTCTCTCGTTGGGGCGAAAAAACTAGGGCAAAAACCAATTTTACTGTAAATAATGTTACTTCTGTAAATTAGATGATAAAAAAATAGAAGATTTGCGTATCTCCAAGGAGAGGATGCCCAGATGAAGATGTCGCCAAAATGAGGATGCTCAGATTGTTGTTCGATGTGACTTTCCCCTTGCATTGTTGCTTGCACTCTACCCAACAGTCAAAATCAGGATGAACAGATCTCTATTCTACTTCAGCACTTAGCTCTAGTGTGGTTCTTCAACTCCCAAATTGCCAACTTCGCTCCTTGTAATTAATTTGGTTAAGATGCTTTTTAATTTAGGTTAAATTGTTGTTGCTTAATTTTTCCCTATTATCTAGGGGTAGTGGAGATAATAGGGAAATATTAATAATATTAATAAAATTTGGAGGGTAAGGGTCGACTTAGAAGTGGCTAAAATTTATTATTACAACATGGGCATTTTCATTCAACAAAATTATTACAACATGGGGCACTATTCTCAACCCAATGTCACTTTTCGAGGGTGAACCATTAACATAAGCTCTTTCATTTAACTAAGCTAACATGACAAGGGGTATTATTTCATGATTCTCCAAGTCCAGTGTTGTGCACTCCTTGCACCACTAATACCTCTAGTAGTAGTATATTGTGTAGCCCAAGTGTCGATGAAAGTCTATTTGGGCTATTGAAAGGGTTGAGGGACATAGGGTGGTAGAGCTTCTAGCTCTCGATTAGCCTTTCCAAATAAGGATCAGACTAGAGAGGATCCATATCCTTTCTACTTCACACAATTCCTCTAAAAACAAACCAATAGCTTAAAACTTTACAACAAAGTATCCGTCTTTCCATTATTTTCTCACAGGACATGATAGAGAGTGTGTTTGTTCATCTTCTGGGTTAGCTTTGTAGCTTTGGCAATGATTGAGGCCAATTGGAGATCCTTTGGTGGCTCCTTGAAGACGATGGATTTAATTATGATATAGTCGACATCATGTTTCGAGGGGTGAACCATTAATACAAGAACTTTCATTCGATGATGTTGTCCCCATCAAGAGAACTATTCCATATAAGTCACTTTTTTAGGAGCAAACCATTAACACAGAACACTTACATTCCACTAAACCATTACCAAAAGGGGTACTATTCCCTCAAAACCACCTTCTGAGGAGTGAACCAATAACACATGCACTCTCGTTTGGCTAAGTTATCATGACAAGGGTCATGATTTTGCGAAAGTCACATGAGCACTTTCGTTTGGCTAAGTTGGGACGATAGAGGGTATTGTTTCATAAAAGTCACTTTTCAAGGGGCACTTTCATTCAACAAAATTATTACAACATGGGAATTTTCATTCAACAAAATTATCACAACATGGGGCACTATTCTTAACCCAATGTCACTTTTCGAGGGTGAACCATTAACATAATCTCTTTCATTTAACTAAGCTAACATGACAAGGGGTATTATTTCATGATTCTCCAAGTCCAGTGTTGTGCACTCCTTGCACCACTAAGACCTCTAGTAGTAGTATCTTGTGTATCCCAAGTGTGGTTGAAAGTCTATTTGGGCTATTGAAAGGGTTGAGGGACACGGGGTGGTAGAGATTCTAGCTCTCGATTAGCCTTTTCAAACAAGGATCAGACCAGAGAGGATCCATATCCTTTCTCCTTCATACAATTCCTCTAAAAACAAACCAATAGCTTAAAAATTTACAACAAAGTTTCCGTCTTTCCATTATTTTCTCATAGGATATGATAGAGAGTGTGTTTGTTCAGCTTCTGGGTTAGCTTTGTAGCTTTGGAAATGATTGATTCCAATTGGAGATCCTTTTGTGGCTCCTTAAAGACGAGGGATTTAATGATGATATAGTCGACATCAATTTTCGAGGGTTGAACCATTAATACAAGCACTTTCATTCTACTGACCATGGAGCCCTTGATGCTGCAAATCATTGGTTTAGATGTGGAAAACTCAACAACCTGGTTTTAGTGTCTTGTATTTCCAATCTAATGAGGTCCTTATTCTTATTTCTATCTAGATATTGTCTTTCATATCATAACTAGTTCGATAATGCTTCAAGGTATTTTCCCCTTGAGTTTCTCAAATAACATCCTTGGGTGTCTTTGGGGATGAAAAGTAGAGGAATTGTACTGAGCCAATACAATATGAAATTTGGAATGATATTCCATGTCATTTTGGTATTTGCAGGAAGCAGCCAAGTAACCTCACTTTTTTTTATGAATGATAACTGCATTGGTTTTTATTTTAAACTTTAAGGAAAGAGCTTCATGGTAGTCTGTAGAAATACATTTGAATGGGAAACTATTAGTACTGTCAGTCATTCTATTATAAATGTCACATCATTGTTGTTATCTATATTATGTTGAGATTGGTAAAGGAAATTCCCATGCCAGAAGCTTACGATATTCATGTCCATTGTTTGCTTGAAGTGATATATGCTTCATATGCATATTGGTTAACCTCATTGCAATGGTTTGAACTTTGAAGTGATGGCTCACATTGCTATATATTCTTTGGCTCATCAAAAAATGCAACATTTGAATTTGCAATTTCTTGAGTCTAGTTATGATATTATATAAACTAATACTAGTTGGAAAAAATCCTTTTCTTGCTTACTGATGTTTCATACAAGTGGTTTTTCCAACTTGCTTGTTTTTAACTTCAGGTGTAGTTTTGCGTTGTACAACAGAAGAGTTATCCCTTGAACATGAAACTGAAAAATCAAGCAATGCCTTACTAATGTAAATAACAACCTCTGTAATGATATTACTGAAATGCACCCGGAAAGATTTAGTAATAGAGAGTAAATTGCAATTGATGGAGTGCAGGGGTGACTTTAGTAATAATGCACTAGGCAAGCTATCTGAAACGGGTTCGATGGCTAATTTGATGAAGTGATGCAAGTGGAATTTCGATAAGACTACGCCATGTGTTTAATATGAAAACACATTTGGTTTGGTGTTAAGTGGGCTACACATCTTTATTAAATGCACCAGTTGTTTAATCTAAATTGGGTTTGGCCTAACATTTAGTATGTACTTGCAACTGATGTAGTGCCCCAAGTAAATCATAATGAGGGGAAAGAGTGGAGGGGAGCATGACTTGTATCTCATAAGGCATAATAGGTTGAAAATTATAACTTTCTTTGAAAGGAGAATGGTCTATAGAATTGTGGACAACCTTTTTATAGCTATGTTGTACAATGTGAAAATAATTATCCCACTATTTATGCCTACGATGGAACATGGGGATGGCATGAATGAGTGTGCAGTTGACCAATTTTGTTTTCCCATCCATCTAGGTGTGAACGGTTGTGGAAAATTGTAGTTTACAACCCAACAAAAACCAAAAGAGTTTTCTATAAATGTCAAAGGAACTAGTAGTTTTGATTATAGATGATGGTGAGGGGAACACAAAGATGTGCTCAGAGATGAGTCAAAAACATATATGCAACTCATTGAGCAATGATCGCTTTGGTGCAAGGATATATATTTCCATCATGGAAAAGTAGCATATGATAACAAAGATGACATTATATTGGCAGATGATCATAGAGAGACCATTGATAAAATCCATGAAAATGGATTCCCATGGCCAAGTAGGAATGAGAAATGGTTGTGCGATACCAAGCTTACAATTGGCAGGACCAAGATAAGGATCAAAAGTGTATTATTGTTTCCATTGTTCATAAAAGAGAACCTTGATCTTGAGGATGGTGAGTACAGAAAGAGGAGGACAATTGAGCATATCTGCAATTTTATTGGTGTTGCCCTTATTGTACTTATTCACCAAATTAAATTGTTCGATATAGGAAGTCCATTTGATGTATCATTGCTCTTGTAGCTTAGTTTGAGGGTTTGGAAAAAACAAAGGATGATGGTCTATATGTAAGGCAAACTCTTTTCCCAACAAATAATGCCTCAAATGTTTGAGAGCTTGAACAAGGACATATAAATCATTGTCATAAAGCATTGTACCAAAGATTTGCATCAAACAATATTTTGGAATGATACACAACTAGGTGTTTGACCTACTTGAGAAATGCACCAATACCATACTAGGAGGTCTCGAAAGGAAGATGAAGGTATGTAGGTGTATAAATAGGGGTGAAAAAAAGACTTGCTTCAGCTGGGAAAAGGTCTCATTGACAATAAGCATCCAAGCAAAATGTAGTTGATTGGAAAAAATATGTTTGAAAAGTGAGGAATAAATTTGCAATTTAGTGCCCTTAAGAAACTCTTGAGCTCATAAATAGTGTGAGGGATTCTTGTAGAAGTGTTCAAATGCGCCCATCACATGTGTTGACATTAGTGACAACCACTTGTGTTGACATCAATGACAACCAAATATCCAACAGCATCAATAGAAACCAACTAGCCAACACCAATTATGGGAAGAAAGGTCTATATCATCCCTTACCTATACCAACTTGACCTTGGGAAAGCATTTCCATGGATTTTCTTGGTGGTCTTCCAATAAATAGGAAGGGAAATGACTATGTCTTTGTGGTATTTGATAGGTGTTGGGTTACTATTTCATTATGATTTTTTACTTATATCTATCCCTTTTTCCTATCCTTTCTTCACCATTTTTTTCCAAAAATAGGCTTCTATCACTACTTTTCCATACCTCACATAGGGAACATATAATTAGGAGTAACTAAGGTTAAATTAATTTTTTTATTGATGTTTTCTTAGTTTTTGATAGTTTAAAAATGTCAAAATATTAATTGCAAACTATGTAACTATGTCTACTTTAAGATGTTGGTAAAATTGTAGATGTCCTAATTTTGACCTTTGGGTTTTGTTAGGGATAAATTTTTCATGCTCTATATCAATTGAAAATCCATCAACAATTCCAAATTTTATGAATATCTATCAAGCTGCATATTCAGGTACACAATGGACTAAAGGAACCATGTGTCACAATCTAGTTAAAATTAGTGATTTCTAGAAGCCATGTGATCTACTATATCATAGGCATTTGATTATGAATTATAACAAACTAAATGATCTTTGGCATCTGATATTTCCCTCTAGAAAACTCTGTATGTTTATAAATATATAATTTATTTTGTACAAAAGGTTACCATGAAACAATTGATGAATAGAAGAACATTTGATTGTTATTAATACTTGATTTCATACCTTAACAAAATATGATTTGATCTAATTTTATTGTGGTATTTATATCTGAAGTAGTGGAGTAGGTTCAAAAACGCATTTTGGAAGAGGCAGGGCCCCATGTTCTAGTTTAACATTGTTCATTTCTATTTCCAGTATTTTCATTTCTATTCAAAGACCATTTTTACTTGATTTAATGTGTGATATCTTACCTTGAATTACTGTATGGTTTGTAGAGTTCATATTTCATTTTTCAAACATACAAATTAAGACATTCATTTATTGAATTGCAATCAAATAGACCAAAACATAATACTATTGTAGTAAGGTTTAGATCTTGAATTTGAACAAATAATTGTAACTTATTGTAACACTTATGGCTATAGTATATGATAGTTTAATATTGAATTTGTATTAGTTGTAATTTAATTTACAAGATTTTTGTTACTAGTTAGACATCATTTTTCAATTCATTTTCCAGAATCTATCGTAACTTTGTTTTCATTCCAGTGAAATAAAAAAAAAAATGTTTAAATTGTACATAGAATAAGTCTATTTTATTTTAGTAGCATATAGTATATTTGAATAGAAACTACAAAAGATATAATTTTGATATATTGTGCATAAACATTTCTCAAGTAAAACACTTACTCTAGGTTGATAATTAAATGGAATACAATTTATATATATCATATTTGCAATAAAGGAGTTACATATAAATTGATTGACATTTTCTGCATCATTGACAGATCAAGAGACAATAATGCAAATGAAAAACATTCCACCATCAGGCTTACCCAAATTTCATTGAATGGTAAT
Source organism: Picea mariana (assembly GCA_032191745.1). Taxonomy (NCBI): domain Eukaryota; kingdom Viridiplantae; phylum Streptophyta; class Pinopsida; order Pinales; family Pinaceae; genus Picea; species Picea mariana. The sequence continues at coordinate 8,153 of JASDQU010363936.1, forward strand.
TGAGGATACCAATGCTTTTATCTTTGATTTGATGTACTTTGTCATAGTTATGATTATTCTAATGATGCATAAAAGGTGAAATTTTTTCCTCCTACTCTTAAAGATGCAACTTTGCACTAGTTTATGGGATTACGAGGTAAACATATTAAAAATTGGGATGACATGCATAAGTATTTTCTTAAAAAAAATTAGGAGTGTTGTAAATATAGGTATTTGAGAGAATAAATCTTTAAGATGACACAAAGAGAGGAGGAAATATTAGAATATTATGTTGAATTATTTCAATATAATCTTCAAGGGTCCAAGCAAAATAAATTAGATCCAAATATTATTTGGATATTTTTCTATGCGGAATTAGGGATGAATGCATAGATTTATTTAATTTCATGGGCCATGGGGATGTGTCTCAATTAAGTTAGCCAAAAATTTGTTATTTGATCAAGCATTACTCTTGAGGTACAACTAAATCTATTAAGGGACCTAGATATAATATTTCTACAATTAATAAATCATCAACATGAGGACTAAGTAAAGTTGAACTTGGAAATTTATTTTTATTTTTAACAAGAAGAGGGGGATTTTTTTATTAAAAAAGGGGATAGATTAAAGAATGTTTGAGAGGTACATAAGTTTAAAAAAATTCCACTAATCTATCAAAATTTATCTGTTGAAGGGCCACTACAAATGTTACCAATAACTTTACATTCCCCCCTTCATACAAAAATTCATGCTTTCCCATGTATAGCCTATAAAATATACCTAATATGTTTATACAAAAATGGAACATGAAGGAAAATACATTGTAGAGAGAACCAAATTGGTAACATTAATCAATTCCAGGAACTGGAGTGTTCAAGTCAAGTTGAACATAGGTAGCTTCCAGAGAGGAGTATTCTTTTGAAGTCCTTGGTGTTCCATTCTGTTGAGTTCTATCACAAAATTCTTCCCAATGATGTGTGAGAGTTGTGCATTCATCCTATAATTTTTTTATTGTTTTCCTTTGAGAGATCAATTATTCTAGAACTGTGAGAAGATGAGTTCCGAGACCATTGAACCAAAGCTATAGGGAAATAATTAAATTTCCACAGTCTACCATGTCTACTTGCAACTACTCCAATATTCTATTCCAATTAATTGAATACCTATACACCATTGTATTGTACCTGATCCAAACCAAAGAAACATCAAACTAAATGAGAGAACAAAGTTGAGTTCGTGCACCTACATAGAGATACTAGATTGCAACCGAGCCATGTATGGGATAAATAAAACCCCACATGGAACAATGTCGCCTTCACAATGTATCCACCCATGGAAATAAATTTCCCACACATAGACTGAGCCTCTAACCTCATACCTCCACCTTTGGAAATCATTACCATGCACTATGGTCGAGCAAAATACACCTGAATTCTTCCCACATTGCAAGCGAGGAAATGAATGTGGATGGAGAAAAGATGGATCATGATGAGGAAGGTTAATGAAGGCTAGTGGGGATGCATGATGTACATGTTCCCATGTGGTTGTGCTAATGGTATGATGACTCTCCTTGTTAAAGATTGATTGGACTTTGGTTGAGCCTCAGTGTTGAGCGGGGTTCTCCTCTCTTGGAAGGCTAACAAAATATGGTGCTCGGGCCGAACCTGGGAGTAACCAAGCCCCAAAGGGGAAATAAGAAGCAGCACGATTTTGTGAGAAAAATGTGCAAGCATAAAATGACTTTAGAAGAAAATTAAAATAAAAGTGAGCGGGAATTAATTCAATGAGAAATAAAAGAGGGGAAAAGAGGAGGCCCCCCTCATTTTTGTATTTGCTCATTTGATAAAAATATTTGTGAGAGCTCTTGAGAAGAGAGACCGAGGGTTTTTGTAAACCCTTCATCTATCTCTGTTTCAAATTTCTTCATTGGAATTCATGGTTAGCAGAGTTATCTTGATTATTGTTTTCTTGTGAGAACTAAAGATTTCTCGATGACATTGATCCCTATGTTAAAGAAGACTTTGAGAAGGGGGGTTGAATGTCTCATTTGGGTTCTTATTCTTCTTTTCTCGGCGCACATTTGAATGAGACAGAGGTTGTTTAATCAACAGGAGGGCGAGTTACCCACTGGAGGGTCGTGTTATGAGTATGGCGACTGCTGCCAAGGTGAGACAAATTTTCTGGGCACGAATTCTTGCATAGAGGCCGAGTTTGTGGGATGGTTTTTAATCACCAAGGCCGAATCTGATCCTATTCTCCCTTGTTCTGAGTCTCTCATTCATTGGTTGGGTGAGTTGCTATTCTGGACAGAGTTCCTCATTCTAAGACTTGTTTTTTCTGTGTGGAGGTCATGGGGTTTCCTTACACCAACTCCATATATGGTAGCGCTGCTGCAATATTCGGGGCACCTACAGGATGATATATTCCAGAAATACTATTGCTAATTATTCCTTGGAGAACTGGGATCTTGAAGAACACACACAAATTGCATAACCCAGGTTCTTCTATTTATTTTCTTCTATGTATTGAGACTGATATTGTCATTATTTCCCATCTAGTTTAATCAATAGACTGCAGAAAATACTCTCTGAATTGTGCCAATATATCAGTGTGAACATTATAATTTTCATCTTAATTTACATACTCTTGTAAGAAGAATGTATGTGAATTGTTTGTCAAATTACCTGAATTAGAAAATTAAGCAAAAATACACACAGTCTTGTGGATATAGAAGCAAACCCTATAAGGTATCTAAGGAGGTATCTTACATTGGTGTAACAACAGACTCTTCTTATCTCATGTTTTTTCTTGTTTTGGGCTACCTCTTGACATTATCTTTGATCATGACTTTGACTTTCTATACACCTTCTAGAAAACACTATGGAAATTACTAGGATGTCAATTTTATCTTTTTACAACCTTTCACCCTCAAACACATGGATAGACTAAAGTGATGATTCTCATTTTAGTACATGCACTTGATATTTATTACACTTGAAATAAATAGTGTGATACATATTTACATGTACTACAACACAACTATAATAGGGCAGTGAATATACCAGCAAGGTACCTACCAAGTCTTGTTGTCTTCTATTGTGGGGTTTTGCTGTACTTGTTGTTGTTGTCTCAGACATCCTTTTTGTGGTCTATTTCTTGGCAAACTGTCCCTCGGTCCATATTGATAGAGATCAAACCCTAAAGGTTTGATCCATGAACCTAAACTAATTTTCTGAGCATATACAAGAGGTCTACATCCACACATGTGACATGTACATCTTTCATTGATCAGGAGGTAAGCTAAAGGTTTGTTTTTTACACTCAAAAATTTTGTTTGTATTGAGATATGTTTATATCTTTTCTCATATGTGTTGATCTAGTCAACAAGAATTTAAAAGCATTTTGTTTTTCAATTTTTTCCCTAATTCTAACAAACTCAAAACCAACTACTTGTGGATATGCGTACTTAACCAAAATGCCATGATGAATATTATGTCATTAAAAGAGTAATTGTTACCCCTTCA
>JASDQU010363943.1:0-11655 GCA_032191745.1 Picea mariana
GCACGTTTCTATTAAAGATTTCAAAAGTTAACAAAAATGGAGGTACATTTTTGCGAGTACTAAGACTAGTAGCTTGTGGCTTTTTACTCGCAGTTTCTAAAGCTACTTTATCTACATTATTTACATTATTGACAGTGCTTACAGGAAGGCTCCCTTTATCTTGAGGATCAGGATTTCTTTTAGTGGAAGTCTTTTGGGGAACTTTGTTCTGCACAACCTTGTTACCATTAGAATTACCTTTTTTTCCATTCTCCGCGATATTTTGTAACATTTTTTGTAGCAGAAATGGAAACTTCAATAACTCATAAATAGAAATGTTAGCGCTTAACTTTTTAAGATCTTCAACAACATCATAATCTAAGTTGGGGTTCACATTACTCTGTTTAGTCTCAGTTGATTTAGACTGTTTTGGAGGCGAAGTTGTATTGTTTTCGGTAGAATGTTTGTTTGTTGTCTTACTCCTGGTATTGTAGGGGTGTACTGTCTCGAAGTTAGCTTGAAAGATGCTATCCGAGAAGTGTCCGAAAATGTTCGGAGAAGACTCTTCTTCTTGAACTGTCTCTTGTTCAACTACCTCCTCAGGAATCTTAGGAGGCATCAAGTTATCTTGGGCTTCTAGAATTGTTTGAAGGGCACATTGCAGACTTTCTAGATTCAGGCCTTCGGTGGTCGGGTTAGGTCGGTTGGTAGGAAAAGGCCTCCGGAACGGGGTTTTGTAAGGTCCTTTGCTCGAGGAAGCTTCTTTGGTTGACCTTTTCAAGTCTATAACTTGATTTGACAGTTTTTGAACAACTTTAGTTAAGTTTTCTAAATCAGAGCTTTCAGGTTGTGTTTTACTTTGAGTGGGTCTGGGGAGGATTTCGATCTTCTTTTTGGAAGAAGAATTGGTCTCAGTTTCATTGCTAGTAGAGTCTTTAAGACTAAGTATGTCTTTTTCAATCTGACTGGCTTCTTCGAAGGCTTCTAACAACGTGGCTTTCTTAGATCATTTAACCCAAATAGTTATACTTTGATGCAAAGCTTTAGTGTAGTATGCTATTATAAGACTCTCAGTAGGCATGGAATCCATAGGGATTCGGTTTTTAAGCGTTAAGAATCTTTGATTAAAGTCTTTAACATTTTCTTTTGGGTTCATTCTTAAGCTAGAAAGATCCATGACTAGGACTTCCGAAGGTTTACCATCTCCGAACTTTTCCAAAAAGCATGACTCAAACTTATTCCAAGACATGATGGTATGGGGTTGCTGGGCAAAGTACCATGTGGATGTGTTACCCTCGAAAGTATACGGGAACAACCTACAGAAAACGTCTTTATGTTCGACATTGTGGAGTCTTATGGCTAACATAAACTTTTTAGTGTGATCTTCAGCGATCTGTTTTGAGTCAAGATCAAACTTGGGAAGCCATTTCTCTGGGTGTTTAGGTAAAGGATGTTGAGCTCTAGGTACAGCTACGGCATCCTGGTCAAGCCAGGGTCTAGCAGAGTTGTTTTGATTTTCCATTGGGGTAGTGGGTGTCGAAGGCTGAGAAGGGGAATTGCCTTCGTCAAAGGAATCTCCTCCAGAAGAGGAAGGAGATGATGGAGGTGGTGAAGGGGGTATCCTAGATCCTTCTGCAGCAGGATTTAAGATCAGATCTGTAGGATTCACAGTGGGATCAACGCCTCCTAATTGTTCTATGATATCAGAGAAATCCAAAGGTTGGCCCCACGGATGGTTAGGTTGCCTCAAACGGGCTAAGGCACTATGTGTTTTAATAAGAGATTGACAAACAATCTCTTGTATATCACCATCTGTAGGATTAGGGGTTGTTGGCTCAACTGTGATCTGTGGATCATCGGTTGAAGTAGTTGTTGTTTGAAGGGGAATATTATCGTTTGAATGGCTTCTAGTCACTATAGGTGAGAGATTAGGTGGAGGATGAGTCTTGCAACCACCTCGTGCCATTAATTAAGTTCAGGCCCTCCTTCTAGCGCCATTAATTAAGTTTAGGCCCTCCTTCTAGCGCCATTTGTTGACGGGCGAAAACGACCCTCCATCAACTGAGAGAGTGGAACCGGTCTGGGGTTGTCTAATAACCCAAGCCATTTGGAATGAACCACCCTGATGGATTTAGCGGGTCCGTTAGCTGATCTAAGGTCCTAAGAAAACAAAAAGGAAAACTAATCTAACTAATCTAACTAAAACTAACTATTAAAACAAACTAAATTAATCTAACTAACAAAAACAAACTAATAAACTAATCTAACTAAAATTAACTATTAAAACAAACTAAACTAATCTAACTTTTCTATATATACAATCTACTAACTAATACTATACTAACTTTAACTAATTCACTATATAACTACTAATGGAAATAAAACTTATTCACAAAATGTACAATATCTACAATTTACAGATTTGAATAAAACCTGAAAAACTCATTTTCATTCTGTCCTAAGGCAGAAAGATATATTTTTTGTTGATTTTATAATTTTATGAACAAGAAATAAAATAAAAACTAACTAAACTAAACAACTAATATACTGATTCTAATTACACATCTAACTAAACATATATCTAACTAAACTACTTGAATTATACTAAACAAATTAACAAAAATAAATCACAAACTCACCTGGAGAAACGCTCTAGATTTTTCCTATGTATGATGATTGTCTTAGCTGATCGGAGGGAGGAAACCCGCACCAAATTATTCAGAAGCTTCTTGTAAACGATAGCTACAGTGCTCTACAAGTTTGATTATAGGACAAACAAGACATAAAAATTTACAACAATCTTATAATTTATAAATCTTCATAGTTAGATAAACCCGTATGCAAAGACTTATATGAAATAATTCAATTGATGAAGAAGAGAAATCTGCCATTCATTAACTGAATCAAATAATTGTTGTACTTTTAAGTATTGAAATAAATCATATATGGATGAGACATTAATTAATTCATATCATTCTGCAATAGACTATGATAGCTAAAGTAGTCTATAATCAACTGCAAAGTGACATGCATAAACTTGAAACAAAAGATTGATATTATGAAAGCGAAAGCTATAGCAATAATATCAATTTCTGTCTCAGTTTGTATTATAAATCCATAGCCTGGTTCTCCCACAAGTGAGGATGATCCTTATTACAAAAAATAATAAGTATTTAAAGAGCTTCCACATGGTAAAACATCCCTGTGGAAGTTATAAAACTGTTTACATAAAATCTGGGAAGATATCCCAAGTTTAACTAAACTAGGAGCCTAAAATAAAACCAAAACACACAAATATCTCCCTAGCCTGTCCAACAAGTCCCATGCAATTTGAATTCACCTGAAAAGGGTCAAAAATGGACAAGTTAGAAGGATCCTTTATTAATGAAATGATAAAAAGTTAATTCTATAGACTAGCTACAGAATCTTGTGATTCTGTAGCTGGTCTAAATAAGACACAGAATAAGCATTAAAATCGGTTGATAATCTTTTGAAGAATTAAATTCAATTAACATCCAATAGCTATTTGAAAACGAATCATTCAATTTGAAATTGTTATACCATTTGAAATCAAACAGGATCAAGATCAATTAATGACTACAGAGATACATGTACTCTGTTTCTTTTGTTACCACAAATCGAATGAACAAAATCATAATCAACAGTTGTGAAATCATTCGATCTCAATTTGAAACTGATATAATCAAAACAAATCGTAGGCAATTGTTATGCTGCCTTATCAACAAGAGATACGATCGAATCCAAACAAGGTCATTTTCAAATCGTTATAATTGTATTGTCATAGCAAATGATTCATGCCACGAGTGGAATGACTCAAACTGGCGTGAAAATCAATTCAAATAAAATCATAACAGGATCAATTAATTGGTAACAGAATTCGTAAGAATTATTCGATCATTTGTTATTGCAAATTGGGGCAAACAAGATCGATTGAACTTGATCAAAATCGTTCTATTCAAATGAATTATAACCAGATTTGATGGAGATAACCTAGGTCAACCAATTCGTTTTACAAATTAGAATCATAGCAGCAATTAAAATATGAATCCAACTCATAAAACCATCTTGCCAACTCAAGATATGGGATAATCCAATCAGAATAAGAGCGAATCGAACATTTGATGTTTTAACATAGTTATTATGAATCAAAACCATTCCACGATTCGGGTGCATTTGCACAGGATTAAATGAGAGCATTGTTTTTATACGAAACAGAGTCGTTCTTTCCAAATTGAAACCGAATAGAGTTGTGTTCCTATTTTTAGAAGATTACATGACACAGCATATTAAAAAAAATTGTAACAACCAAACTCATTGAAATCATTCGCCAATCACAGCATACGAACCATAACGAAATCAAATCCAAACATGATCATATTCTAAATTGAGCATGAAAAACTTCCCGTTTGGAGTAGATACAAAACGAATTCAATTGAAAGAAAACCATCAATTTCGTTAACTCAATCAAACAAACGAACAAGTCAAATCCAAACGAAGACCATTCAAATCCAATAAAAATCTATCAATGGCTAAACTGGGAATGATCAAATCACGTATCCAAAACGAAATTCCATTTATTTTTAGCAAAGAGAAAAATATACAGGATGAACACATTATGACAGAGCTATTTTGAAATATAAACAGAGCTATTCAAAGACCAAATTCCAATCAGTATATTAATCCTGGTCATTCACAAAACTAAAATGATATCAAAATCCATACCTGTATGACGAGCAGAAGGTTTGATAACGACAATTTGGAGTTGATAACGGCTGTGGATGATTCAACATTCTTGAAAATGATGGAGCCAGTCGTCTTCTGCTTCTTATCGGTTGCTTGGAGTTTATCTCTTTGGCTGGTCAACATTGCAACTTGACTTTCCAACGATTGAATTTTCGATTGGAGTACGGGAACATCGATGTAGTATTGTTCCAACCATAAATCACATTGGTCACAGGAAGACTATGTGGGATTTGAAAGTGCAGGTGAGGGTTTGATTATATTGCCAAGGGTTTCATTAGGCAGTTTGATACTAGGGTAGCTAGAATTATTCTTTAGGCAAGGGGGAAGATTCGACACGAAACCATAAGGCGGCTCGGGGAATAAACCCTATGAGTAAGGGTACTCACTCGCTAGAAAACGTTCTATGTTAGAGTCCGAATCCTCACTAAGGATTATAGGCTTCTGCTCAATCGAGGGTTTAGGCTTATTCCTAGCCATTATTGAAATCATCCGAGCGTTCCTTTTACCCTTGGCCTTTTTGCTCACAGGTCTTTTAAAAGTCTCAACCTTCTCAGTTATAGCGTCAGGTAAGTCAACATCAGGGTCGGCCAAGGGTTTAGGAGGAGGCAGTAGGACATGGAAGGGCACAGGTGGCTCAGCCTTGGTTTCATTTACCACAGGCTTGTCAAGCTAAACAGGGTCTGTATCATCAAAACCATTTTGAGTGATAAAATCTTTCCAGCTATCACCGTGGAGACTTAAGTAATGAACAACGATAAGTTTAATAAGTCTATGGTGGAACAGGCTACTGTCTGCCTTCTCCCTTTTAAACCTTTTTGACATTTTATATAGGCTACGCTGAAAGTAAAAGGGCATATTCAACGGGTATCCCATAAAATTCATTAACAAATGCAGGTGCTAGAGAAAGACGAGTCCATATAGACCCTCACAGGTCATGAATTGCTTAATTATTATGAAAATGTCATGCCATCGAGGTTTTAGCATGGATATGGGCATACCTCTGTAACAAGCTGTGACTTTACGCGAGACGAACAGAAGTGGCCAAGGCACCTCTTCCACTTTCAAATTTTTGAACCAACGCTAGCCCGTGGCAGGTAACCCTGTAGCAGAACTGATAAACTCCTCATTGATTTCCAACTGAATCTCACCCACCTTGGCTCTACAGCCATCAAAAGTCAGGGCGAACTGTTGTACCAAAACTAGATTGAAACCCTCAAACCTTTGCACGAAGGGAAGCCAACCATTATCCTCCAGGTCTTTCCGGGCATTGTCAAATAATAGCAAGGCTTGGTTGTCATTTGGCTCGATTCACATGACTGGTGCCACAGAGCCGAGCACACGGTAAGTCCAAGGTTTGGATCATAGCATACACAGGAGCAGAGTGCACGAAGGGTTACTCGGACTAACAGAGGTGAAACCCGGATAAGGGGTAGACATTAATGTCGTCGTGCAAAGGTGGTGGAGCTTATCTCTGCCATGCATAATAGTTATTGCCAATAGTACCACCACCAGCATTCATAGATGTTCAATTCACTATAGTATAGTTCAACAATCATGTCATTTGCCCAGCCAGTTGAAATCAATGGTAGGTGCATAAAACAACACGCGCAATCAACGTTATACCATAGTTTTAAACCATCAACATACAATTTAAAACCAATACCAAATGTTTAACCATGCGCCAATGTAGTGTAACCACTCATATCAAGAGTTTAACCACCGTGCCAATAGTTTTGTAAACATGAACATAGGTATCATATTAAAAGATATATATGAAAGATTTAACCATAACCCTATATATTTTCATGAAACCAATGGTCAAGTAGACCAGATCAAAGAACATGTAACTCCAAGAGCCAAAGCATCGCAAATCTAATGAGACAGAGTCACACAATCAATCCAAGAATGTCCAATGAGTACAGATCAAAAAGGTTTTGCGAACTGCATAATGATAAGTGAAATGTAAGCACAATGGGCATATCAATAAGAAGGATAACGACAGTTCAACAATGATTTTAATGCGACTTTGAAAGGCCAAGTTTTCATGCTTACAGACGTGAAAACAAAACGAAGGTAAATGTGCAAATGTCGCAAAAAATGAAAATGTCGTTTATTTGAAAATTGTGACGAAAAATTAATGTTTGCAAAATGGAAAAATTAATGTTTGCAAAAATTAATGTAGGCAGCTTATAAGACAATGGAAAAATGTGAATTGGCTACCAACAAGTTCATGCAAACACAAGAAAAGTCGTGAATGACCGCCATCAGAAGTGGTCCACATAATTGCAGTAGTTCCATCTCAACATCAAGTATAAGAAAGGAAGCACCAACTGCGTTGTTGATTGCCTCAACCACCCTCCAGTTACAACACTCACCATGGTGTTAAACTCTTGTGACCATGAGACCTATGGATGGCCCCAACTCGATGAGATAGATCCTGACTTCTCTGCCACCTACCAGATGTTGGGCACAAACACAATTTTCACTGATTTCCATCTTCAGGATGAGCTACTATGCCATCTAGGCCATATCTGCATTCCATCAAGTGAGTGATCAAAGTGTATTTGGGAATCCCACTACAGTCGGGTGGAAGGAAACTTCGACGTAGAAAAGATAGTGGCACTTCTACAACAACATTTCTATTGGTCAAAACTTCGACATGATGTCAACAAGTATATCAGGTCCTGCACTACATGCGCCATTTCCAAACCGTCCATTAAGAAACAAGGCATGTACACCCCTCTTCCTACCCCTAAAAGGCCTTGAGAATCCATTTCAATGGACTACATGTCGGTCCTTCCATTAACCAAGCAAGGAAATGAGTGTTCTTTTGTGGTTGTTGATTGTTTTTCAAAAATGGAAATTCTCATCACTTGCAATAAGAGAACCATAGCAGAGGCCATCACTAAGCTCTTATTCGAATGAGTGTGGGTACATTTTGGGATACCATAAAACATCGTCTCAAATCGGGATAGTCAATTCCTCAGCACATTCTGGTTGAGCCTTTGGTCACTGTTGGACACCAAGCTCACCAAATCCACTGCCTTACACTCCCATACAGATGGCCAAATTGAGGTCGTCAACTAGATGATCATGCATATCATGTGCATTTACAATCCAAAGAATCCCTGCACATGGGATGAGAGTCTTCCCTATGTTCAACACAGCTACAATAGATCCATACATAGCTCAACCAGCCATATCCCCTTTCAGGTGGGGCTGGGATTTCAACCATTAGGTCCCATGAATGTTGCACTACCCCTTATGGCCACCTAGGCAGACTCCTCCCATGCTCAAACTAAAGCAAACAAATATACCTTATTCATTGAGAGGATCCAACACATCCACCAATAGGTTCATGATATTTCATAGAAGTCCAATTCCGAGTACAAGCAATGCCATGTTCAACACCAGGTGCCACACTTGTTTCAGGTGGGAGATAAAGTTTGGTTGAACTCGTAGAAAGAACGCCTTACGGGGGCTTATAGGAAGCTTCATCCACTCTGCTATGGACCAGTCTATCATTTTTCTCTTTTATAGAATGAGGAGATCAAGCATCAGATCCAAGAACTGCTCCAAAAGGGGCACATATGACCCAACTCATCACCGCGTGGAAGCCCAATCATGCTTATGTAGAATAAAGACAGGATCTGGTGACTCTACATCAATTATTGAGCCCTAAATAAAATCATAGTCAAGAACCGATACCTGATTCCCTAAATCAACAATCTCCTTGACCAACTCAAGGGGGCCAAATACTTCAGTAAGATTGATTTGAAGTCTGGCTACCATCAGGTCCCAATAGAGAAGACATATGTATGGAAAATTGCCTTCAAGTCCAAAGAAGGTATTTTTGAATGGTTGGTCATGCCCTTTGGTTTGACAAATCCCCCAACAACTTTTATGAGGATGATGGATATCTCTTGCAAAATTTCACCAATTATTTTATGGTGGTGTATCTGGATGACATCTTCATCTACAACAATAATTAGGCAAAACACTTGCAGCATATTCAACAAGTTTTGCACACTCTACAGGAGCAGAAGCTATATGAAAATTTGGAAAAATGCTCCTTCAACATGGACAGGGTCTAGTATCTAAGCTACATCGCTGATGAGCATGAAGTGCATGTGGATCTAGCCAAGATCTAGGTCATTCATGACTAGGCAGCCCCAACCACACTCACTGAGCTTCGGAGCTTTTTAGGCCTTTTCAGTTTCTATTGCAAGTTCATGTTGGGATTCTCACATATTGCATGGGCCCTCAGCCAGGGATGATTTTAATGATGGAAATTTATTTTAAAATGTAGAAACCTTGGCAAATCTTACTAATCCTTCTTATGCCAACTATAAATGTTTGGCGATATTTTTGTAAAAATATTCAATTTTCTAAGGATTTTATATAGTTTTTATAAAATTTTGGCGATTTTTAAGGTAAAATAATTTTATTCTATAGAATTTGGGTGAATCATTTTTAAAATAGCGAATCTCGTTTTTGGAAAAACCATGGAAAATTAGCCCATGAGCGAAATTTAGCCCCTAAAATCATCCATGCCCTCAGCTAAGTAACCAGAGGAGGTGGTAAGAAAATTTTTCATGTGGGGCCTGTCACAACAATAAGCATTTGATGATTTGAAGTAGTTCTTGTGCTCAGCCCCAGTGCTCTCATTACCCGACCTGTAACAACCCTTTGAGATCAAGACAGATGCTTCAAACTATGTTGTGGGAGCATCTCTCACTCAACATAGACACCCTGTGTCCTGTAATAGTGAGACACTATCAGATGTTGTCCTGAAGTACCCTACTTACGACAAACAAATGTACTCCTTTGTAAAATCCTATCGCCATAGGAGGCATTACATTCTCGGGAAGGAGAGAGTTATCCACATTGATCATAAGCCATTGTAGTTCATGCAAACACAAGACAAATTGCAGAATGACCACCATCAAAAGTGGTCCACATACTTGTCGTAGTTCCATCTCAACATCAATTTTAAGACCAGAAGCACCAATTGTGTCAGTGATTTCCTCAGTCACCCTCTACTTACAGCACGCACCATGGTGATAAACTCCTGCGACCACGAGACCTCTGAATGGCCCCAACTCTATGAGATATATCTTGACTTCTCCGCCACCTACCATATGTTGGGCACAAACACAATTGTCACTGATTTCCATCTTCAAGACAAGTTGTTGTGCCATCTTTGCATTCCATCAAGCGAGTGATAAAAGCTTATTTGGGAAGCCCACTACAGTTGGGTGGAAGAACACTTCGATGTAGAAAAGTTAGTGGAAGTTCTACAACAACATTTATATTGGTCGAAACTTTGACAGGATGTCAACAAGTATATCAGGTCATGCACTGCCTACGCCATTGCCAAACCAACCATTAAGAAACAAGGCATGTACACCCCTTTGCCTACCCTTGAAAGGCCTTGGGAATCCATTTCGATGGACTACATGTCGGGCCTTCTATCAACCAAGCGGGCAAATGACTGTGCTTTTGTGGTGGTTGATTGTTTTTTGAAAATGGTGATCACAACAGAGAATCACAGCAGAGTTCATCGCCAATCTCTTCTTCGAATGAGTGTGGGAACATTTTGGGATACCAGAAACCATCATCTTAGATTGGGGAAGCTAGCTCCTTAGCACATTCTGGTCGATTCTATGGTCATTGTTGGACACCAAGCTCACCGAATCCACTTCCTTCCACCTCAGGACGGATGGCCAAACCGAGGTCGTCAACTAGACGATCATGCATATCTTGCGCATGTACAATCCCAAGCATCCCCACACATGGGATGAGAGTCTTCCTTATGTTCATCATAGCTACAATAGAGCCATACATAGCTCAACCGACCACATCCCCTTTCAGGTGGGGATAGGATTTCAACCATTGGGTCCCATGAATGTTGCACTACCCCTTGTAGCCACCCAGGTAGACTCCTCCCATGCTCAAACTGAAGATGACAAAGCTACCTAATTCATTGAGCAGATCCAACACATCCACCAACAGGTTCATGATATTTTATAGAAGTTTAATGCCAAGTACAAGTAGTGCCATGATCAACACCAGGTGCCACACTTGTTTCAAGTGGGAGATAAAATTTGGTTTCACTTGTAGAAAGAACACCTTACGGGTCCCTATCGTAAGCTTCATCCACTCTGCTATGGACCTTACATCATCACCAAGGATGTGGGTGATTATTTTTTGATCTCAACATTCCCCCCTTCCTTGTCTTGCATCCAATATATAATGTGGACCTCTTTTGGCCATATTTTCCACCATTATTGGACACCTCAGTGATTCGAGAACAGTTGACACCCACAGAGCTCAAACCTGACTACATGGAACACACATCCACTGATTAGATCATGGACACATAGGTCAAGGGCACTCTCCAATAGATGATCCATCTTTATTGGGTTGTCAAAGCATGGAAACTCCTGCAGCAAGGCAAGTGGTTCACTCGGGGCCAAATTCAACAGAAATTTCATCATCTGATGGGGGAACTCAACGCAATGGAGACCATTTCTTCGTAAGGAGAGAGGATTGATCCAAGTGGATATTGGTGGCCACCCACCTCTTTCATTTGGTTCACATACAACTTTCATCTTGGCAATTATAGTTTTCATTTTGGCAGTTTTTTTACAGTTTTTTGAGTCCCAAACTTTTGGGGCCATTTTGAGGCCCTGAACGGCATTTTTTTGGACTTTTGGGGGTCAGAGATAGTTGTCAACATTCTTTGTGTAATGATCCCAAGCCAAATTCTTTCTTGGAATCACTAACTACTAATAATTTTTTGAGTTATTAAGTGCATACAAGATTCATCAACACATGGAGATCACAATATATTCAATATGTAGAAGCACAAGCAAAGATCTGACCTTTTTATTATGAGCAATGTAAGAT
>JASDQU010363946.1:0-11655 GCA_032191745.1 Picea mariana
TAACCTTTGAGACCATCTTTATATCCAATAAAGATACATTTTTCAGCCTTCTTATCCAGCTTACTCCTGTTTTCCTTTGGAACATGAACATATGCATCGCAACCAAATACCTTAAGATGTGTGAGAGAAGGTTCCTTACCAGTCCATACCTCTTGTGGAGTCTTGTCACCCAACGATGATGAGGGTGATCTGTTGACTAGATAACATGCAGTACCCACTGCCTCTGCCCAGAATTCTTTCCCTAACTCGACACCACTGAGCATCCACCTTGCTTTTTCCATCAGCATCCTATTCATCCTTTTTGCAACTCCATTCTGCTGAGGTGTATATGGAGTAGTCTTATCCCTTGCTATACCACACTTCTTACAGAATTCTTCAAATTCATTCCTGCAAAACTCTCCACCATTATCTGTTCTCAGCATCTTAATTCTTTTCTCTGTTTGATTCTCAACAAGAGCCTTAAACTTTTTAAACTTGTCAAAGACTTTAGATTTCTTTCTGAGGAAATATATCAAAGTTTTCCTCGAGAAGTCATCTATAAATGAGACATAGTACACAGATTTTCCCAATGATGGGACCAACACATGTCCAAAAACATCATTGTGAACTAGTTGTAAAATTCGTTCTGCCCTCGTTGCACCAGAGGGGAATCTTACTCGATTTTGCTTCCCATATAGACAATGTTCACAGAAATCAAAATCCAGAGAGCAGTTAGACATACCTTCAACCATACCTTTACCGTGTAGTAGTCGGAGACCCTTCTCTCCGATATGCCCCAGTCTTTGATGCCACAACATAACCTTTTCTCCAGAGATTGTAGGAGTTTTTCCTTCTTCAACTCCAATATCAGGAACAATGGAGCTATTACACCCATCACTAATAGTGCTTCCTAGCAGCTTATACAGAGTTCCAACCCGAATTCCCTTCTTCAACACCATTTCTCCTCGAACCATCCTGCAAGTTCCCTTTTCAAAAATTGTTTTTACCCCTGCATCTTCCATTTTTCTTACATAAATCAAATTTCTGGCCATACCTGGGATGTGTAGAACACCAGGCAGTGTTCTAATCCTTCCATCTATGAGTCTCAACTTGACCCTTCCTCTTCCTATGATTCTGGTTGTCGAATCATTAACTAAGAAAACATTACCTCCATCATCCTTTTCATATTCGCAGAACCACTCCCTGTGGGGAGTCATATGAAAAGATGCACCCGAGTCAATCAACTATGCCTCATGATCTGCATGTGTGCTTGAAGAGGCCAAGTACATATCCCCTCATTCTTCCTTGGAGGTCTTTTCTTCTGTGGAAGAGGATTCTTCAGATCCCTTTTTTTTCTCAACTTTGAATCTACACTGCTTCTTGTAGTGCCCTTCTTTTCCACACCTCCAACATACCCTTACAAACATTCCAGGAGATTTAGATCTACCCTTAGACTTAGATCTCGCACTTGAGAAATTAGATCTATTTCTTTCCTGGGAACGTCCTCTTGCAAATAATGCGTCTGTGCTATGTCCTTCCATATTCTTTTGTCTCATCTCCTCCGACAACAAGGACGAGACCACTTCTTCAAACTTCAAAGAAGTTGTATTACTACCTATGGCCACAACCAGACTATCCCACGAGTCTGGTAAAGAACACAACAAATTGATACATTTATCTTCATCTGAAATTTTAATATCAACAGATACTAACTGACTTACCACAGTATTGAAAGCGTTCAAATGCTCTGCCACCGAGTCTCCATCTCTCATCCTCAAGTTATACAGCTTCTTTCTCAGGAATAGTTTATTTACCATAGACTTAGACTGATACAACTTCCCCAACTTTTCCCATAAATCCTTGGTTGTAGCTTCCTCAGACACATTCAGTAATACTGAATCTGAGAGACACAGTCGAATTGTGCTCTTTGCCTTCCGATCTGTCTTTTTCCAATCATCTTCAAAAGTTCCTGTAGGTGCAATATCTGGATCTACTATGATCCACTGATCTCTGTCCACCAAAAGATCTTCCATCTTGAGCTTCCACAGCTCAAAGCTTTTCCCATTAAACTTTTCGATCTCCATCTTCGAATTGCTTGCCATCTTTTCACCTTAAAAACAATACCGCAGATCTCCCATTGTAACAAGGCTTATCACAGTCCCGAGCCAAACCCTCAACCACAAAGGCGTCCCCCTGAGGCCAATAAAGCTCTGATACCAAATGTAAATTCTAACCTTGTACAATGTCTACTGTAAACAGATATTCAGGAAATAATAGAAAAGATACAATGGTAAATGCAACCATTACACGGAGATTTTTCCCCTGGAAACTCAAACCGGGAAAACTAGCATATATTATATTCATCACTTGTGTTACATTGTTTACAATACAATATACATATAGGAGCCAGCGGCATCCAAAACCCTAACCCAATGACCTGGATTAGTCAAAAACCCTAATTCCTTAACCGGAAATAGAAAACCATCGACAAAAACCATGTGCCGAAAAAACCACTTAAATACATGACACGTTTCTTGAGGTAGGTGTCACGTTTCCCGAGGCAAATTTTTTTTTTCCGGAGACGCAGCCCCCCTGCACGCCCGAAACATACGCTCAGACACTACTACTCGTGCAAAGAATATAACGCACACCCAACAGTTACTTGGTGTGAATTTTTTTATTGAAAATGTACACCATGTGATCAACCAAATAAAAAAATTGTAAAAACGTTGTAGTGTTGTAGATCTTCTAACGATTAATTAGACAAGACATTCAAATGTTATAACTTTCATTTTCTCATAAGTGAGTTTCTCTATTGAAAATGCACACTATGTGATCAACAAAATAAAAAAAAGTTGTGATAGTAGTTATGTACATCTTTTAATGGTTACTTAAACATAATATACTACAATGTTATTATCTCACTATAACATTAAGTTGAGGAAACATTTATTTTTGGTTTAGAGAAGAATAAATGTACAATATTATGAATGAGATCAGGAATTGTCAAAATGATTCTCACCATAAAAATAAAACAAATTGACTTCTATATTAATGGATTATAGGTGGGAGATATCTTCTATTTAATGGAAAACCTAAATTATAAACTTTACTTATTAAATTTTAGCAAAGCTTCAAATGTTTTAAAACCTTGTAACAAAATGAAGAAAAATACAACACAAGCCTCAACACATAAATAATACCACATAAAGGCCTTATCTAACTTTTCTTTTTAAATATTCAATTAAATTTTGATGAGTTTGACCTACTACAAACCTACTAATAGATGAGAGACATTTCATACTCAATGTTTCAAAGTTGTTTGAGATATTCATTCAATCTTGTTAAAGAGTAATTATAATTGAAAATTTTTAGAAGTTAATAAAGTAAGTATATGAACTTACTATAGAGGAAGTGTAAGAAGTTAAAGGTGAAAAACAAGTAGATGAAAAATTTTTGAAGGAAGAAATCTCTAGAGGAAATCTCACTCCCTTAGAGGGTAAATTGACCACTTTTTAAGTTGTAATGGTTTTCTCCTAAGTTGATTGCCTCTTATTAACATCACTCACTTAGAGGGTAAATTGACCACCTTTTAAGTTGTAATGGTGTTCTCCTCTTTAGTGACCTGGCTGGCCTCTTTTATTAATAATGATTAAAAAATATTAAAATAAATATAATATTTAAAAAAACATAACATCTAAAAAAAAGTAATATTGTAAATATGATAAAGATGTCATTTGAACTTAACTTTTGGTTTGTTTATGGAATTGTTATTGTTATTGTAATCTTTTATTCTTTTAAATCTTCAAAATAATTTCAATATTTATCATTTATCCATTTTAATCTTTGAAATGTTTCTATATCTTTTTTTTTTCTATATTTTTGAAAATTTATGTATATCTTAATTTCTAAACAACTCCAGATTATTTTTAGAATTATAATTAAGGTATTTTTAAAAATATAATTATTTTCCGAATTAAAAATATTTTAATAACCATACGGAAAACCTTTAAGGTAAAAGTCATTGTGATACAAACCAATAAAAGCATTTCAGTTGGATGTAGTAAGATTTATAGTTTTTTTCTTTTTCTAAAAACACACAAAAACCTAAAATTTATATGTAAAATTATAATAAATTAGGGACTTTCTCTTATTCAAGTAAGATTATAATAAATTACAGAGTTTCTCTCATCATAGATAAAATTATAATAAATTACAGACTTTCTTTTATATGTAAAATTATAATAATGAAACTTTCTTTTATATGTAAAATTAAAATAATGAAATTGTTTTTTTCTACCTGAAAAATATGTAAAATTATAATAAATTCCAGATTTTATATGTAAACTAAATTATGAAAAACAAACTTCCATTGCCCTCTACGTCGCCCAAGGACTTGCGTACTTGCACGAAGATTCCAGACTTGGTATTCTGCATCTGGACTTGTTGGGTTGTGATGGCATTGATGTTTAACAGCGTTTAGGATGGAATATGTTTAACAGCGTTTAGGATGGAATTTTGCCTCTGAATCTGGGCTGGATTTTGAAACTTTTGTTTCCGAGGTCTGAGGATAGAATCGCTACTATGCTACTACTGCAATATTGAAAACGTTTTTATTGTTATGATAAACCCAACTCGTGGTCTTGCTTCTTGGACTTTTTCTCTACATTTGAATCAATGTGCCCAAAGGAAGATTCTGCTTGCATCGCCGTGTCGGCCATGATAGAGCTCTCTTTTGCCTTCTCTTTTTGAGTCATCGAGAGTCACACTATCTCAATTTTTACTGCACCTTCATAGAGCCGAATAATTTTTGCCTTGTTTTCTCAAACATGAAATCGATTGGATGAAAGGAGTATAATAATAATAATAATAATAATTTACTTTTAAAGTTACGGCCAAGCTAGCACATCAAATTGGTATATGAGACCGATTTTAATAAGTAACACATTTAATTTTCAATAAAAACCTTTCTCAATGACAATCCATGTATTGAGTGTTTCAATGAATCGAAATAATGTTGGTGAACAAATGAATTTTGGTTTTAATGGTAATGTTGCAGACATGTTATTTTGTTCAGATCTCTGTACCAAATCATCTAGCGCAAAACACGTGTATCTCTATCAATGCACAAACCCATGAGCCTGGCTTTAAAGTCGGACCCTCCAACATTATGAACATTGTAGCCTCGGTAAATCGTCCCATTAAATAATTTACAGGTAGGCTTAAGTGATTGGACTTCAGTTGGCGTGATAAATTTGGATTTCATTGACCCCCCCGCTAGAAGGATAGACGATGTAAAGACACTCCCATAACGAGGACTAGGCGAACGCAAGTGGCTTCATGTTTGACAAACGCATGTGGCATTTATTGATTGGTTATATACAAATACACATAGCACTTGTTAATACGTTGTCGACAGAAGACGAAAGGCTGGTAGGAACCTCCCCTTATAACACATCGAATGATTGAAAGCCATTGCAGATTGTAGCTGCAGCCAGGCAGATATATTGAATGACTGTTTGTGAAAAGACATTTGTAACTGTGCGTTCCAACTCATTTTAATCGCTTTACTTTCCGCCTCGGGTACCTTTTAACGTAACGTAATTTAATTGTTTTAAATGCGCCCACACGCAGACACATTCATAGGATTCCATCACCAACTCAGACAACATACTCACTCAATCCAACTGTCATTTCTCCTCACTCTACTTTCCCCAAACTTAACACCACACCTGCCTTCCCTTCCTCCTACTACTTTGAAACCAAGTAAAGGAGTTATTTTTGGACTTACAGAAATTCATTTTTCTAAGTCTTCTTTTTCCACCAAAAAAATTCTCAATATATTAGAATATATAGTGTATTGAATATATAGTGTTTTCAAGTACATGTACATAGATAAAGTAACCAACCAAAAACTCCAAACCACATCTAAAGGTGATCCGGTGATCCTTCAAAAAAGAGGAATGCATTCATCTCTACAAGAGCTAAAGGACCATGTCCAAACTAAAGAGCTTCCACATCATACATGATAGCATCCTACGAGTATTACACATAAATTTACCGCAATAATTTACTAAGAAAATACACAGTGTTCAAAAAGCAATTAAAATTATCTCTAAAAATAAGAAGAGTAATAGAGATGTAAATAATGTAAAGAGCATTCGCCTCCACATTATGTTCTTTGAATAAATGTTCAAGCCTGATGATACTGAAAGATTTGATTAAATCCCTGATCATGTCCTTCCATCCAATTAGAGAGGTAACAATTAAATTTCCCCTGCAATTCAGCCACTCAATTACAATTTTTGAATCTCCAAAGACTTGTCGCTGATTTAGACCCAGTCGGACTACCAAAGTTAAGGTCACCCAAACACCTAAAAGTTCATCCCTTGAATTTGTACCAGGGCCACAATTAAAAATCCACTTGAAGCTAGTGTCCTCGGTGATTTTTATAACACCTCCTACCCCACTCAGATTCCCATTTTCTTGAGTTGCACCATCAAACCACCCCACATTAGGCAGAGTAAAGGCACGAGTCTTTAAGATCCTAAGACCCTTCTCTTTCCGAGACCGCACACCATTAGAGGTTTCTAGCATTCCCGGAGTTTTAAGAACCACCATCTGAATGGAAGGATTACAATTTTCAAAGATTTTTTTGTTTCTTTCCAGCCAAATGAACCAGCAAGCCAAGGAGGGAAAGGCACTGAAAGTCCACTCTTTTTTAGTCCATCTAGCATAACAATTTGATAATGTGTCACCTTCCCAAGATGAGCTTATATGAAAAGCACAGTATAACTTCTGCCACACCTGTAGAGTAAAAGAGCACTTGACAAATAGGTGCAAGACAGACTCAGATTCCATGGAGCACAACGAGCTGAGGTTTGGTCCTTCCCAACCTTTTTTGATAAGGTTATCCCAAGTTAGAATTTTGTCCTCCACTACAAGCCATGTGAAAAGTCTAATCTTTAAAGCGATATCCCAAGACCATAAATGCCTCCTCCAACCAACATACTGTCGCTGCCAATTTTTTTTTTTTGTTCAGAAGACATAACTTCACTGAGTACCTACATATGTTCATATCGAAAACCTCCAAACAACATAGGAAAAATCCATGGTCCAACTATTGCAAATGCCAACATGCGAAAGCACCAGAATGTTGGGATTGTCGACAATCAGTATCATTTTTCCGCACAACAATTGAAAATAGAACAAATGTTCACTATGCTAGGTAAAAACGTGCATAAATCACACAACATACAACTATGTGGAGTGCACACAAATCGTCAAATCAAAAGCCTCACACATAAGCAACAACATATTGCACAACACAATATTGACTTTCTGCTACAAAGAAATTGTTTTTAAGATCGGATGAATCTTTTCATATAGTAGTTCACCTCTCCTTTGCATTTCCACTCCTCTTCCATTGAATTGAGGAATGGATCAAAACCCGTGTCTACAATGACAATATGTCTCTACGCAGAGTGGACATGCGGAAGACATAATTGCATCGAGTACCCTCATATGTTCATAGCAAAAGCCTTCGAACAACATGGGAAAAATCCATGGTCAAGAACTATTGCAATTGTCAATGTGCAAAAGCACTGCAATGCAAGGATGCCATAAAATTGGTAACAATTCTCTGCACAGGAATTGAAAAAAGACCAAATTCCCACTGTGTCAGGAAAAAAACATGTACAAAGAACGAAAGACACAACTATGTTGGAGGTAGACAAATCATCAAAAAAAAGTATCTGTACATAAGCAACATCGTGTTGCACATCGCAATATTGAGCATCTACTATACAAGAATCCTCTTTTTAGATTGGATGAATTTTTTCATATACTCTCGAAAAATCTCTGTTTCATGTATTACTCGTCTCCCTTCCATTTCCGTTACTCTTTCATTGAATTGTGGAATGGATCAATATATCATTTCTTGCTTTGCCTCGACAACGAAGATATTTACACATTGCAATGATATCAATATGAACTAGGATCTTATTTCTTACAACAATTGCATCAGATTCTTGACATTAAGACATATCTTTCTTAAAATGCAACTATCTGCATCTTCAAATGTAAATTAAAATGTGGAAGACATAATTGCATTGAGTTCCTGCATATGTTCATAGGAAACGCCTCTAGACAACATGGGAAAATTCATTGCCCAAAACTATTGCAAATGTCAACGTGCGAAAGAATCTCAATGCAAAGATGCTAGAGAATTGGCAACAATTATCCGCACAGGAATTGAAAACAGGTCGAATGTTCACTTTGTCTGGAAAAAACTTACACAAAGCACGAAAAAGAAAAACTATTCATGATGCGAACAAACCTCAAAGAAAATGTCTCCACACATAAGAACCAATGTATTGCACATCTCAATATCTTTCGAAAAATGCAGCTATTTGCATCTTCAAATGTAAATGAAATTCAAACAGAACTATCAACACATACAATTTTTCATACAATGAACCACAAGAGTATTAAATAAAACAGCAAAGTTGACTCCAATAAAACACGACACCTTCACTATGCATGAAGCATATACTATTAGAGAAAAAGCACACAAATCTATTGCATATGTCCAAGAAACATAAGTGAATATCCAAATCTGCAAATGCAAAATAAGAATTGGTATCAACTATATGCACATGAATTGAAAACAGACCAAATGTTCATTGTCCCAAGAAAAAATCGTATACAAATCACAGATGATACAACTATGTGAAATGCAGAGAAATTGTCAAAGTAAGCATCTTTGCACATAATCAACAGTGCATTGCACATCACAATATCTCTCGAAAAACGCATCTATGTGCATCTTCAAATGTAAATGAAATTCAAAGAGAATTATCAACACATACATTTTTTCATATGATGAACCATAACATGGTTTAATAAAACACCAGAGCAAACTCTAATAAAACAAAACAGATGTATTGTGCATGAAGCATATACTATTAGACAACAAGCACACAAACTAATTGCATTTGTCCAACAAACATAAGTGAATATCCATATTTGCAGATGAAAAATAAGAATTAGTTTCTAATCTTCCTTGGCATATAGCACACAATACACAAGATTTATTACCCTCTGACATAGATTTACAGAACCCCAACACAACAACTCCTACAACTCGCAACCCGCAACACTCGAAAATTGACAACAACTTAGTCTTTATGAATGCCTTTTTTTCCCGTTAACCTTTAATTTTTTTCAATGTGCACACTTTATGTAAGATACCTTGACCCGCTTAAATTATCCTTGCAAAAAACAAAACAACAATCATCCCCCATTTCTATCTCGCACATAAAACACACCACAAAAAAAAATATTTCACTCCACCATTCTAGCCAATAACAGACCAAAAGTAAAGGCACTACACACGATGGTTTTTGCCTGTACATTTTTTACTATTTTCGACCTACAAAGTTTCTGCAACATCCCCTCATCGTCTTAACTTGCTTTAAAAAAAAACAAAATAGTAAACAACTCCCAATTCTCTTTCGCATATAAAACACACCCAAAAAATATTATAGCCCACTATTCCAACCACTAAAAGAACACATAAAAAGGAACTACTTCCACTTGTCTGGAAACACATAAATTGATATGCAACCAAACTAATTCAAAGCAAGATAGTAGATGCATATGATTTCTTACCCTTTGTCATAGATTTGTAGAAGCCCAAATTCGTGTCTAGTAAGTCACTAGTTGCAGCACTTGTAACTGCTGAAGAACCTCGTCTTTCTGTCTCGCACCACACCATATCATGATAAAACACAAAGACCTCAACAATTACTTAGAACAAACAAACTCAATTAAAACTCAATGCAATCTATAAAATTCCCCGCACATAATCATGTCACACACACACACACATATATATTGAAAAAATTATATATATTGTATAATAATAAATACATTTGCATATTTTCTGGCCTACAACTTTCAATGTCCTCATTCAACAATTGACATAGTGGTGAGCTTCAGAAACCAAAATCGTCTTGGAACTTTGAAACTCGTACACGCACCCCTTCCAACCATGCACTATAGTTGCATAATTAAATTGTCGTCATCAACTCGACAATAAGATGTTTTGAAGGCCCAATCAAAAGACAAGAAATAAAATTGAATTGCTCGCAACAAAGTTAAACTACATAAAACAAGCGATAATTTTTTTGTCAAGGCAAAAAAAAAATCATGGTCAATGCAAAACCAATTGTTATAGTCTCATGCCTTCAGCAGGGACTAGTAACATAATTTTCAACTAAATGGGTCAATTCAAAATATATAGAAAATATTATGGAGGGTTTTATATTTTTTCTTTGAAGTGCGTGGTTACCCAAAAAACTCTTTTTTTTTTCCTACAAAAAAATTAACATAATTGCACACAAAAACAAGCAAAGTTAAAAAAAAAAAAGAATCGAATCTTAACAATATTTGGGTTAGATATCGGTTAGGCCACCCTGAAAATGCAAATTTCCTTTATATTTTTTAAGATCACATGAAGTGTAGAGCAATACACATGCACATAAAAGAAAATGGTTTCAACTATGTTTCTAGTTTGTCGAGATCACATAAGGTGCACAACAAAGCACATACATAAATTGAAAAGGGTAATGAACCAGGAATATAAACAAAAAAAAATATTAACATATATATATATATATATATATATATATATATATATATTAACAATGCACTGAAATTTCATACCTCTAGATCTAAAACAAGTGGTTATATCTTGAGTAAATGGAAACCCTTTCAGGTGAAGAGAAAAAGTGTTTCCAATCGAAAATAGTGCTTCAAATGCAATGGAACAACTCACTTAGCCCAGAAATGCACATAAATAGCAGGATTTAGAAATCATTTTATGCATGCAGTGACACAAGTTCAAGATCTTGATCAACAATGGGAGTGGGTTTTCATAAAGGCTCTGATACCATATCCAACAAAACATGTGTTTTCACACATGTTGAACACCTTAAAAAATCGCTCACATAAATACATCAAATATCAGTTAACCAATGTATTATTCGGTTAAAACCCTTAAATAGAGAAATGATGCACAACTCCAACCATTACGACCACTTGAGACAGTATATTAATGCAAAAGAGGAAAAGTTTACATATAAGTTCCTTACAAGCAATCGTTAGCAAATGACCCTCCATGTTTTTTAAATAGAGATCATGGATTGATCGGGTGTTAAGTCATGGATTAATATAGTCGTTATTATAGAAAAAAAATGTGAATCATCAGATCACTTTATGTCCAAAACATATCATGTCCATCAAATTGGATAACTACAAATGCATAGTGATGCACACTAAGGAAACACACTTTAGCTAAAGACACTTTAAACCAAGTTGATCTTAATTAACATTTAAGTACATGAATATCTTAAAAATGAAATTGACCTTATTGACCTTTTTGTGATATGCAAAAACATTAACAATTGTTCCACAACATAAGGTGAGATAATGGAAGAAGAAAAACATGGACTTTCTTTTTCCAATACATTTCAAAAAACTAATTATAAATAATGTATATAAAACATATCTGAAAGGAATTCAACAAACAATTGTTATTTTCAAACTCCAAATAGTTGTTATTTTGAAACTTTAGTGCAAAGTGGTAACTAGCTTAGACTACCCCACAATGTT
>JASDQU010363949.1:0-11654 GCA_032191745.1 Picea mariana
ATCTGGGCACTGTCTCGGAGAGAGACTCGGTGAAATAGACATGTTTCAAATAAAAAAATATAAAGGATTTACATCTTTACATTTAATATTCAATGATGTTGGTATCACTGTATATCGAAACTTGAAACAGTAATATCTCGAGCTTAATCCTCTCTCATATTTTAAACATAAATATATAAATCAAATCAAATGATTAAATCATCAAGTACTTTTCTAATTTAAATATATATTTAGATGAAGTTAAATATACTTTAAGTAAATGCATCATTATAAGTTAAGTCTCTTTAGTATTTCAAACATCAATATATAAATAAAATCAAATTGTTAAATCATCAAGTACCTTTTTAATTTAAATACATATTTTGATGTTAAATGTAATTTAAGTAAATAGATTATAAGTTCAATTTTAAAAAGTAAAAGTTAAAAATGAAATTAATTTTCTATATTATAATGAAAATGATTGATATATAAAATTAAAAATTAAAAAAATAATATTTATAAACATGATATAAATATTTATGATATTTTTTCTCACTCTATATATAGAAGTAGACTATTCCTATAAGTATTATTTATGTCTTCCAAAAGTTTAAAAAGAAAAAAACAAAAAACATATTTTTTTATTTAAATTTATCAAATTTTTTTTGTCTAAATCTACAACACTTCACTGTTACAAATATAATGGAATCTCTAAAAATTAATATAACTTTTAATTAATAAAAACACATTATTATCTTAAAAATATTTACTCTAACTTTCAAATCTTTAAAAATTAATACAACTTTCATCTAATGAAAAAACATTATTATCTAAAAATATTTATTCTAATTATACATAAATTTAAATAATATTAATGAAAACAAATTAAATACAAATCATCATTTTTTTTTATTAGAATTTACTATACCATTCTGGATCAAATCACATCCATCTTTACTCTTTAAGAAAGAAACGCTAATACAAAGCTAAATATATCAATTAACCTTAAAACCAAAAATCAATTCATTAAAACAATATATTCATTATGCATACTATTATGGTAACTCACTAATCATAAGGGTTAATCATGTAACTTATTAAATAATTGTAATGTTGAATGTGGTTTTTAAAAATGAGATAATGATTGTAATTTCACCACAAACCAAACCATGAAAGTACTTTTATTATTCTATTTACACTTTGCTTGTTTTTTAATTTGTTTTGCTGAGTGTGATTTGTAAATTTATAATGTGAAAAAGGTAAGGTGTATTAATTTTAGTAATATTGTAAAATAAAATTGAAAATATTGTTTTCTATAACAATACATTGTAAATTGATTTGGTTTATTGATTTTAATAATAAAATATTTTAAAATAATTTGGTATATTGATTTAGAAAAATGTTTAAGTTGAGTAAGAAGAAAATGAAAAACATTTTGATTTTTTTTATTAAAAATATAGTGAAGAATAACTTGATGCATTATTTTAAATAACAATATAATGAAAAATGATTAGGTGCACTAATTTTAACACTGACACAATGAAAAAAAAATAAGTCATTAATAAACAATGCAAAACAATATAATGGTACACATATCTAATACATTTTTTTTTTCACATTTCTCTCTTTAAGTTTGTGTTGTAAAAATAGAAAATAAAACATAATTTGTTTATCCTTCATTACACATTTATATGGATTCCTTCCTAGTCTTGCACAAAATATTTTAAATATAGATAATACGAAGGTTGGAAAAATTATAAATGATTTACTTATTTACATTTCACATTCTTTATTACCTCTGAGGGCCTTTTCAGACCGTCATCATCCCTTACTACAAGCAAATACAGCCCAAGGACTTGCTCTTCCCCCTTGGGGATTCAACTCCAAGGGTGTAGGAACTTCTCGAGGTGTCACACCTCCTTCCACGACACCACATTGTGAACTTTTGAGGCATCCTCTAAATACGATCACCACGTCAACACGTTAAGGTTTTTAATTAACGCAACAATTAATACTCATGGGTTTACTACAGTGGAAAGCTTGGCGATCCACAGTCGCAGGGTTGAACCCGCTCTGATACCATATATAAAATCCCCATTGATATGACTACAACCGATTTTTTGTTTTTTTTATTTTTTTTTCTTTAGGAATTTAAACATCACCACATAATGAATAGCAGCATCATACACATATCAATGCATATATCATTTTCATGGATGTGCAAGGAGTAATCAACATTACTTAACCAACTTTCATAAATAATTAAGTGCAATGGGTAAGAGGATATTACATAGCGTTAGATAAGAACCACATGAGTAATAAAAAAATCTTATAAATTCCTTCATTATGACATAAGTCTTTAAACACATTAAGTCACAATTTGATCATTAAACAAGTATTGCAATCTAATAAGTAAATGACGATCAATCGTGATATAATATTAATTAATAACATCAACTTGCTCAACTTCAACCCTTAAACCAAGACCAGATACAAGATTCCTTAATATGCAACTGATTCCATTAACATGGAGATCTAGTAATTCAAGGATGAAAATCTTATCTTCAAAGATAAAAATTATAATAATAAAAATTGCATTTATTTAGATGTAATTAAGAAATCACCACATACCTAAAATATTTTCAACATTTTTACTATCAACTAAGGAATTTAAGACTGTAAAGTTGGATCATTGATCCCCCACTAAGTATAAAGAATTATAAAAACACCAGTTAGCTATTAAATGTTTTCCAACTTTTGATTATAATGGAATAGGAATATACTAACATCAATTACCCACTCAATGTTTTTAATGACTACAACACCCAACCATGTGAGGTTGCCTCAACATTCATTTAGATTCCAAGTGATTCCATAATGAACTAGTGTCTCAACCAAGGGAATAATATCTGTGGTAAAGAGATTCGGTAAGGAAACCAATGGAGGCAGTCTAAAAAGATTTGTGCATACACGCTTAGTAGTATTGGGTCAGTGGTAATACTTAGTGGTGTGAAAGGAGGAAATTTGCATGAAACTTGATGCTTCCACTGTTCAAATTATGGTATTAGCTCCTTCCATCCATTCATTAAAGGGGAAATTTATTAATAAAGAAAAGTACAATAAATTCGTTTGATGTAAAACATGACTTGGTTTGTCCAATGAAAAGAGAAACTCAGAAATCAACTAGATAACATTTTTGTTTGTTTTCGACTGTAGGGATAGCTATGAGAGTCTTGGTACATAGATAGGGAACTCAAATATCAGTTTTGTTTGGTGCTCAAACGTTCGACTAGATGGAGATTTTGGTACACAATAAGGGTCGCAAGGGCTCTGTTGGTAGGTACTCTTGCGCCTGTTAGGTCATTTAGAAGGAAATAATGAGGTTGAGAGTGCATTTTCAATATCTGTGTGATGTCTTGGAAGATCCACACATTTGTCGATCCAAGAAATGAAGCCTGGGTGACTAAGGGAAAAAAATTTCTGGAAATGAATGACTAGGCCCAACCAATCCAAAAGGTCTTGTTGTTACACACAAATTCTGGTGGTTCTATGGTTTGAAATGGTTATTATTGTTTATAAAAGGTGGGGTTCTAACCTTCCAATGAGAGAAAGCGTACATGAATAAATTGCAACCAAAGATAGATTCGTTGGCATTCTATTATTAAAAATGTTTGCAGTAGGAATAAATTACACCAGGGAATGAATTCATTTTCATTCTATTAATAAAATCGTTTGCAACGGGAATAAATTGCGGTAGGGAATGAATTCGTTTTCATTCTATTAATAAAATCATTTGCAACAGGAAGAAATGACAGTCAAGAATGGGTTCATTTTCATTCTATTAAATAAATCGTTGGCAGCCAGAATAATTTGTAGCATGGAATGAATTTGTTGGCATTCTAATAATCTGCCCATGCGAATCTCTTTTAAAGTAGTTAGAATATTAATTCCTCCCAAGCACTCGGTGTTACATCAACATAAGGGAGCTAATCTCCAAAAAAATCGAGCGCTAAGATTTAATGGAAAGACATTTGGAAAAAGAAATCGCAGTAAACCAGGAAAACAAGGGAATCGCTAGATTGACACACAGGAAAATCGCTATAAAAAGAATCATGGGTATCACTGTATTTAACACCAAGAGATTCTTTGTAATTAGCATGAAATTAAAATCGTGGACATTCAACAACAACTTAGTCACATTTTTAGATGGAAAAATCATGGGCATTCAACAGCAACTCAGTCACATTTTTAGATGGCAAAATCGAGGTGCAAAATGCACCCAAAGGAATTACCTATTTTCTGTCATTAAATGATAAAGAAAACATTGTACCATCACACTAGAAGGGGATTTCGTTTTTCCTAACATTAGATAACAAGCAATTCACTATGCCATCACACCAGAGGGGAATTATGTTTTTCCTGTCATTAAATAACAAGAATTTCAATGTGCCATCACACCAGAGGGGAATTACGTTTTTTTTTCTATCATTAAATAATAAACAAATCATTGTGACAACACATGATAAGAGAATTACTTTTTTCCTGTCATTAAATAATAAGCAATTACGGTAGTAACCAAAGGGAAACACGCAGACAAGAAAAACACAAAAAACGTTTTTCCATTCTAGGATACCAAATATAAAAATGCAGACAGGGAATCAAATCATTTTTTTACATTGCCAGAATACCAATACAACACAGACAAGAATAACAAATAAAAACGTTTTTCCATTTCCAGGTTACCAATACAAAAATGCAGACAGGAATCAAATCATTTTTCCATTGCCGGAATAACAAAACAACGCAGACATCAGTAAGAGAAACACAAGGATCCAATGGGAAAAGTCATGGAATGATCACAGGGGTTCTATCAGTCAAGGCATAGAGAGAAACCAACTA
This sequence comes from Picea mariana, assembly GCA_032191745.1. Classification (NCBI taxonomy): domain Eukaryota; kingdom Viridiplantae; phylum Streptophyta; class Pinopsida; order Pinales; family Pinaceae; genus Picea; species Picea mariana. Next base: position 4,879 of record JASDQU010363949.1, read on the forward strand.
GGACACAAGATAATCCATTTTGCAGAGGTCCTTGTCAGATGGCGGAATCAACAACTAGCCAAGGACAATACAGAGGTAGAAGGCTGACAATAACGTCCTTCGCTCATCATCCACGCACAGAAAAGAAGAGCGTTGAGATCCATAGGTATACTAACGCCGAAGCGACGACCGTAGATCAGGCTCCTGACCGACTTCTTAGGTGAGGACTGATGAGCTAGGGACGAAAGGAAAAACAACCACAAACTTCACAAATCAATACACCCAAGGCAGTCAAAACATGCCGGGAATCGAAGGCCATGGGAGGCAATCAATCATCGAGCTAGGCTAAGGAAGACTCAGTCAACAACTAGAACGCTAAAAAATCAATTTACTTACCCACTAAACATGTAGATCCAAGCATATTACTACTAAAATCTACCATACAAAATGAAGAAAGTGTACCGTTGCCTAATCACCCTCTCTGAGTTGATGTCCTGCTTGCTCTGTGCAACACCTACTTTCCGACCGGCAAGACTTCATCGGTACCTCCTAGCCAATGCTAGGAGTACTCTTCTCCCCCCTTAGCCCCGTGAGCCACAAAGGATCCACCCACACTATCTAGAGATTCAGCTAGCTCCCAGCTCGCCTGACAAGGCCGAGCTACCACTCCTCACCGAGTTGGGTATCCCAACTCCCACAATCTAAGTCATTCAAGTAGATATTTTTGCAGTGTAACGTTAGACAAACATGAGAGATCCTTCATCCTTCTCCTCCCTTCATTATATAGAGTTTCGAAGTCCCTTACTTTCCTAAAATATCATTTAATTAAGTTTTTAAAAATTAAATCCTAAAAATTCCTCCTTGTACAAGTGTCACCCATCCCCTTCATTCCTCCACAAGTTAATTTCTTTAATTAATTAATTTCCCTTATTTCCCTCACCCACCTAGAGTCACTCCTAGAATTGCTCCTAGGTGTCCCCAAAATCTCTTATAGGTTTTAATGACTTTCCCCATTATCAATTTGGTAGTTCAGTTTTAAATTAGAAAGTTCTTAATGGTAGATACCTTACTAAGTTTGACTTTCTGTTTTTTCCTTTGAGTTTCCCTTTTCTTCATATGTTTCCCTCTTTTCCTAGTTTCCTAAATATTTTAGATTTCCCTCTTTCCCCTTTTCATTTAGGACTCAAATTGGCAGGTGTAGAAATTAACCCCCTTTTTCCTTTTCCCCTTTTTAGTTAATAATTTTAAATTATCATAAATAATAAAACAATTATTTCCCTTTTTTTTTAAATTTTACCCAAACAGATTTTTATGAATCATTTTAATTGCTTACCCCCCTATTGTTACAAGATTTAATGAAGAGTATAATTATTGTTTATGTTGGTTTTTTTTTAATTTCTTGTTTTAAATAGATAGATAAAATTTTACCACTAGCATAATTTAGACTTAGACATTAAATTTTCATGTTGGGTGACAGTTTATTAGGGAATTTGTTCTTAAAAATTCTTAACACGTTATTTGTCCTAAGGCCATCTAGGTTCATTCCTTTATCATCAACAATGCAACGTGCCATTCAGGATGCACTAGGTGATCCAAGGGTGCCACTCGCCTTAATCTGTTTCCCTTGCGCGATGTACCCTTCAGGACGCACTACGTGCTCCAAGGGTTCCACTCCCCTCTTTCCATTTTTCTTACGCGATGTGACCTTCAGGACGGACCATGTGCTCCAAGGGTGTCACTCGCCTCTTGACTGACTTGGTAGACATCAAAAACCTCTGGAGTCAATACTCTACCAGGTGAACTTGTGGGAGACTAAGGGCCTCTAAGGAATAAGGCCCCCACCTTATTGCGTGCCCCTTAGAATCATCTTGAGAGACTTTCGCAGTCTGCCCTCACGATATCGTGGGTCCTCTCGAAATAGGTAAACGGTAACCTACAGTTCGAGCCATGCCGGGAGTGCTAGTAGGCTATGGCATGGTTTCTATCCACACCTCTCCCTCAACATCTTTGGTAGTCATGCGTGACCCCTTTACTCCACATGTGAGTCTGGTCAGCAAGATATTGTCAGCCTGCATCATCAACAAATCATGTCAGAATATATCCATATCATATCATCTAATCAGATGCACTAATATCATAGTAAAACAATCAAACCCCAATGGTACACTCCCCGACTCGATCTAGAGTCCAAGGGGTTCCCTCGATGCCTCTACATCCTCGAGGTCCAAAATCCTGCACACTTAGTAAAACCGAGTCAATAGCACCTGTCTATGTCAATGTAGTAATAAAATATGTCATCAACCCATAATGCCTCATAATCAAAATCAATTGTTTTAATAGCATAATAATTTGAATCACTTGCAAGAAAGTGTCCTCAAAGAATAATTTCACTTAGTGCGCTAGAGCGGGATGTTACAAATGTTGAATGTGGTTTTTAAAAATGAGATAATGATTGTAATTTCACCACAAACCATGAAAGTACTTTTATTATTCTATTTACACTTTGCTTGTTTTTTAATTTGTTTTGTTGAGTGTGATTTGTAAATTTATAATGTAAAAAAGGTAAGGTGTATTAATTTTAGTAATATTGTAAAATAAAATTGAAAATATTGTTTTCTATAACAATATATTGTAAATTGAATACAATGTAAAATGATTTGGTTTATTGATTTTAATAATGAAACATTATAAAATAATTTGGTATATTGATTTTAAAAATGTTTAGGTTGAGCGAGAAGAAAATGCAAAACATTTTAATTGTTTTTTTATTAAGAATATAGTGAAGAATAACTTGATGCATTATTTTAAAGAACAATACAATGAAAAATGATTAGGTGCGCTAATTTTAACAATGACACAATGAAAATAAATCCGATCATTAATAAACAATGCAAAACAATATAATGGTATACATATCTAATACATTTTTTTTTTGCACGTTTCTCTCTTTAAGTTTGTGTTGTAAAAATAGAAAATAAAACATAATTTTAAGACAACATATTTGTTTATCCTTAATTACATATTTATATGGATTTCTTCTTAGTCTTGCACAAAATATTTTAAATATAAATAATACAAAAGTTAAAAAAATTATAAATGATTTACTTATTTAAATTTGACATTCTTTTTACCACAAAAATCAAGTAATGAAACAAGAATATCACTACCATTTATTTATTTGGAACTTGACCCATTAACAATGTGTGATCTCACTTTCTATATTTTCTCTTCATTGTTTCTTAACTATGTGAAGGTTACATGTGATTAAGATTTCTCTAAATGTGTCCTTATTATATATGGAAAAAGTTAAATCTAGAACAAATCCTTTAAAACTTATATGTAAATTAATAACAAATTCTTTAAAACTTATATGTAAATTAAAAATTTATTAGCTATAAAAATTGAGAATAAAAAAAACAATATTACCATTGAAGAATAATAGGGTCTGTAATATATAGAGTTAAAAGAATGAATGGTATTCGATGTAAACCTCCATTCTTATAAAATCCATAAGACAAAATGGTTAAGGGTACATATTAAGTTTGATTACTATGTAATACATATTATATTTTATTTAACATATTCATAATATCAATGTGTTATTGTTCACCTTTCATCTTTGAATGAGGGTTCATCCATCATATCCCGGAGAACATTCGTTTTAATTCTATATTGAAAATATATATTGACGTATTCAATCACAACTTCAATCACAACCTAAAGTAGTTTATAGTTTTGTTGACACAATACATCAAATCCTTTGAGACTCAAATCTTTCTCAATTTTTCTATGTAAAAAGGATTTCATCTAGACATATTTGATTTTTATGAGAATTTGATATATTTACATTTAAAATAAATTTAGGTTAAAATAAATTTAGGTTGATTATTACACATAGAGACTTTCTATATCTTAGTATGGAGGTTCCATATTATATTATATATATATATATATATATATAAAATGATCCCAAGCCAAATTCTTTCTTGGAATCACTAACTACTACTAATTTATATAATATTCATCAACACATTGAGATCGCAATATATTCAAGATGTAGAGGCACAAGCAAAGATATGACCCTTTTATTATGAGCAATGTAAGATCAATACAATAGATGGCTGATCTGGCATAAACCTTAGATGGTCGTAGAAGCAATAGATATGAGATGCTACGAAATGCTCCTGACAATACAAAATAAGCCTCCAAAGGCTCGATATACAATGAAGACTGAATCAAGCAGATCTGAGGCATACTAATGCTCAACCTCCAAGATGAAAAGTGCCACGTCCTGCTAGAATGTTGAAGCCCTCAATAATTCTGCCCTGCTACCAAAAGTGTCCAATCATCTCGAGAAATATGCCAAATGATAGATCAGACAACTATAAGGACAACCAAAATGTCCAAATTCCCAAATCCACTCTCAAACCCCGTAGATCTGAATTCTTCCATGAATGGTGTGCCCCACTAAATGACTGAAACCCTAGCTAGTTCAGCCCTGATGAAGAAGGCCTCCAAATGATTTGAAACTCTCCAAGAATATAGATCGGGCTATGAGAATCCCATGGGAGAAATTTTTGATTCAGATCTCAAAAAGATCTCCCTAGATCTGAGTTTTACTGAATCACAGGACGTCCCTTATGGCTCCAAGATGTCCCGATCTATAGACAAATGTAGAATGATGATAACCCTCCAGAAAAGACCTCAAAATGATGGTCCTGCCCCTACAAACAAAACCCAACTGTCGAAATGGCCCCAGGCCCTCAGGATAAGCTGGATCGAACCTCCCTCTAGATGATGGTGTGCCCTTGTTGGAAACACTAAACCAGTACGGCCTGCTACCTTCTGAAGCGCTAAATGGAGATGGGCTGAGACTAGAATGGTGTGGAGGAGTCTTTCATCCCCGAGACCAAGCTGCGGAACAAGGTGAGTGGATATTTCACCACTGTGTTGCTCACAAGGGTTTGTAAAACAAAACCCCCAAACTAAATGCTCAAGAGCAATAGAAAATGCTAATCCAAAACCAGAATGAGTAATAGGTGCACCCCAGCCTCTTACTTATACTTTTCCTTCTAATTCACTGTTGAGTTAGGTTAACTCCCAGGGTTAATCTTCTATTCTTCTGTAGAGTTATCTTTTACTCCTTTATCCTTTTCCTTTCTTAAGNAGAGGTGGGGGACATTACAGTCTCCCCTGCTTGAAATTGCTTGTCCTCAAGCAATTCCAAACCTACTTCTCTAACCACGTGCTCCAAATCCCAAGTGGCATCCTCAATGGGTAAATCCTTCCACCTGATCAGATACTCCTTGATGCTTCAGTTTCAGAGCCTCTTCTCTCTGACTTCTAACACCTCCTCTAGAATCAAAACAAGCTATCCCTCCTCATCCATGGGAGGTAATTCCTCAGTAGGCCTGACATGTTCATCGAGGGCTTTCTTAAGGCACGAGACATGGAAGACGTTGTGAATTTTGCTACCTTGTGGAAGCTCCAGCTCATACGCTACTGCCCTTATCCTCTTGCTAACTCTGTAAGGTCCAAAGAAACGTGGCTGCAGTTTCTCCGCTCTGCTTTTTTTAATGGAGGCCTGCCTGTATGGTTGCAACCTCAAATATACTAAATCGCCAACCTCAAAGGTATGATCAACTCTGTCCTTATCTGCTTGGACCTCTTGCTAGTTTTGTGCCCTCTGTAAATGATCCTTCAATTACCTGAGAATGTCTTGGCTCTGCTGTATCTAATTCTGTACCATCTGAGCCCTGCTGTCACCAAATACAATCTCCACAAATGATAAAGGATCATAGCTATATAAAGCTCTGAAGGGTGACATGCCAATGAACATATGTTGGGTGGTGTTGTAGCAATATTCTCCCAAATGTAACCATCTGACCCATGCTTTATGTTGTCCTGCTATGTAGTTTTTGAGGTAACCTTCCACCCATTTGTTGACTATCTCAGTCTGACCATCCGTCTGAGGGTGATAGCTAGTAATATGAGTCAATAACATACCCACGAATCTGAGCAACTCCTGCCAAAACATACTCATGAATCTGTTGTCCCTGTCACTGATGATGGTTTTGGGTAGGCCGTGTAATCTGAACACCTCTCTGAAAAATAATCCGGCCACCTGTGTTGCACTGAAGTCTATGGCTATGGGAAAAAAGTGTGCAAACTTCGTCAACCTATCTACCAACCTGAAAATGCAATCTTTCCCCTGTGCTCTGGGCAATGCTCTGGGCAACCCTGTGATGAAATCCATGGATATACTTTCCCACTTGTGCTCTAGAATAGGTAGGGACTGCAATAGTCTTGCAGGGTGCGTGTGTTCATCCTTGTTTTCTTGGCATGTAGTGCATTCTTTGACATGCTTCTTCACATATTCCTTGAGGCCTTTCCATCCAAAACTCTCTCTCACCTGCCTGTATGTCTTACTGATTCCCTGATGCCCTGCTACTGGTGAGTTATGACATGCATGCAGGATCTTAGCTTTGAGAGTTGATCCAGGAACTAAAACGATCCGGCCTTTGTAACAGATGAGGTCATTTATGACTCTGAAGTTGTCATCCTATATTTTCCCATCCAACAGTTGACAAGTGAACTGATCCTTTTCATATTCTACTATCAAGTGTTCCTTCCAGTCGACTGACATACCAGACATGGAAAAAATGGATGGCCTTCTAGATAATGCATTGGCCACTGCATTGTTCTTCCCTTTGATGAATTCAATGTCAAAGTAATAGGCTTGTATTTTGCTTACCCATTTTTGTTGTCTTTCATTCAAATCCTTCTACTCCAATAGA
>JASDQU010363954.1:0-11650 GCA_032191745.1 Picea mariana
TGCAGGAAAAGTTATTGCGTAGAAGGTACTACGCGTAGGATTATGGTGGCCAATGATCTACAACAACTCGAAAGAATACTGTCAGCAATGTGACATCTGTCAAAGGGTAGGCAAACCCAATAGAAGGGACAAGATGCCACTATGGCCACAAGTGACACTTCAGGCATTCGACAAATGGGCAATATGAATTTGTGGGACCTATTAACCCACCAACCAAAAGAGCGAGGGCGAGATACATTATCACCATGACGAAATACCTAATAATATGGGCGGGAGGCGCACTAGTAAAATATTGTAGTGTAGAGACAAATGCACACTTTTTGTTTGAACAGGTAATTACTAGATTTGGGTGCCCAAAAATTTTGATGAGCGACCAAGGAACACACTTCATAAACATGACCATCCGAGCGATGTTGGAAGAGTTTGAAGTTCATCACCAGAGAAGCACACCATATCATCCACAGAAAAATGGCAAGGTAGAATCCTTCCACAAAATCCTAGAGAACGCCTTGACAAAGATATGCAACGTCAACAAGGACTATTGGGATCTCAAGGTACCAACAATACTATGGGAATATAGAACCACATGTAAAACGCTGACTGGCCACACACCATTCAAACTAGTGTATGGTCAAGAAGCAGTAATGCCTTTATAATTTTAATACCCAGCCTACGTATAGTATCCATTACACAAATGACAAAATGATGCGCAGTACAGGAAAGACTGAATCAGTTACTGTCAATGGAGGAAGGCCGAATCTTGGTAGGATTCCATCAAAAAGCACAGAAATAAAGAGACAAATCTTGACATGACTGCCACATCAAGAGGAAGATGTTCAAGGAAGGAGATATAGTATTACTCTATGATAGTAAAGCGTTACAACACCCAGGAAAGATGAGAATGCATTGGATTGGCTAGGACCATACGAGGTAAAAACTATCACGAACGGAGGAGCTATACAGTTAAGAGATCTAGCAGGCACAGACCTCATAGGAATGGTGAATGGGAGTCATATGAAGCTGTATAAGGACAATCAACCACCTACCGTGCAGTATCAAAACAAAAAGCTAGTGAGGGAAAAGATAAAAACCATATCGAAAAAGGAAACACGTGGGAAAGATCAGCAAAAGTTGGCTAACAAGAAAACAAAAAGAAGAGTTAAATCAAGGTAAGGATGGAGGGGATGCCACAATAAATGTGTTAGATGGAGACGATAGAGCAGGCATAATGGCAAGTACAAAACCACCACAGATGCATTGAATCTACAGTTATGGTGCATTAATCACATGAGGGAGGAGAAATTCCTAGACAAGCTTCATGGAGAGCCCATACAACACACAAGCACAACAACAATTAGTCTATTCATGGATGGAGAACATGAAAAGAGCAATAGCAGCAAGAATGAATAGAGTGAAACCATAGAGCTTACCAAAGCCATTCAAACCCTGCAAACGTTCGACATACACCATTATGGAAATACTGAAACTCGTAGACCTAGACCATATAGCCAGATCAACCAAGGCTCAGACAAGGTCGCAAGGACCACCAAAAGAAAGCGAACAACAACCCCCAGAAATCATCAATATTGACAAAATCCCGCCACGAGAGGAAATTCAAGTAGAGTCTACACCCATACTTGAAGAGGCCCCAAAACCACAAACAGAGGCCATGGAATAGGATATAATAGCAACAATGCATGTGCCCCAATAGAAAGAAGAAGAAACCCACCAGGAAATACCACAAAAGAATGTCGAAGAAGTCGTAGGAGCCACTAGAAGCACACAGAACTTGGATGCAATAGTGCAACCAGACGCCCCACAAGGACCCATCCCAGATTATTTTTCGGCCAAGTCGACGGGGGAAATGGTCACGACTTGGGCAGAATGGATGGTGAAGAAGCAATCAGAAGCTGTTGGAACCTCAAACCAACCATCGTGGCAGGAGGACCAAATTCATATACCAAGCTCACCTCGAAAAAAACCGGCTTCAGAGATTGTGCTACCTCACATACCAGAGGGAGTACAAGTGGACCCATAGCTATGAGGTCAAGTCGGGAAGCTCAAGTATTCTAACCATGACGTAGTAGATGAAACTAATTATCTAGAGCTTTCACTGCATGTTTTTATGCAGAAAATAGTAGTGAACCAACTCGGAGAATCCATCACTCAGCCACACCAGTGGACCACTGGACTCGACAGAACAAGAATTCTAGGGTTGCTGAAGATACCACACTTTGGCAGAGGCCAATATGCAATAGCATGTGTCAAACAACTGTTAGTAGTTACACATGGAGGGGATATATGGATGGACAAACCTGTCCACATAACGATCGAACTTATCATGTAGATAACATGCCTACCCACCGGGGGTATGGGTCCCGCGCTGATCTTGGATGATAAGTCCAAGGAAAAAGCATTGGCAGAAGAGATGAAAAAGAAATGCGACACCGACAGAGGAACAAGAGGCATTATAATTAAACGGATCAACAATACTGTGACACAATTGGAAGAATGCACAATAGCCTGCAAACTGCTAAGAAAATGCCACAAAGACGAAGTATCGACAAGAGTCATTGCTGTTGTAGCTCAGTGTGTAGAAGGCACCTTCATGAGTTGGGCACCATACCTATCAAACTTGTTCCAAATAGACTGTAAAGACACGCAAAACATAGGTACAAAATTTCATTACTCATGGCTGATCACTCTCATAGCTTTCATGGGATGGCGAGAACTAGATTACGTTGTCTTTGCTGCCACACCACATCCAGGGGGAGCAAGATATCATTTCCTCAGAGCTGGGACACTAGCCAAGAAAAATAAGGAGAAATGAATTGTATTCGAAGCATACCTACGGGAGATACAAGAATCCATCGACCGAGCATGGAGAATAACAGCAGAGGCTGTCGCACGATACGAGGAAATCGCTAATTTCTGGGCTAGGTGACAAGCCATGTGGATACAACCAAGGAAATACCCAGATAAATAGTGGCTACAAATGAGCTACTGGATCACTGAGGGTGATATCAATAAGATCATCAGCAAATGTCCTGATGAATGGAGGATCCCAACTATACCCAGAGGAGTACTGACACAAACAACAAAAGGAGGGGCTGCGCAGGTGGAGACACAACCTCCACAAATCCCAGTACCCAAGAGATGAAGAACGGGCCAACCCAAGTCAACTCAAGCCAACAACGGCTTAGAGCAGCTAGGGACCCATAAGGGAGGAACATAAACCACCTAGCTGACCAATGGACAGAAGAAACTGGTTGAGGGAACACAGGAAACTGCACCAAACCCCATCACACGGGAATCAGGGGGGGCTAAGAGATCAATGGTACAGGACACATGTGCGCACAAGAAAATGAAGGCTCAATGACCACCATCGAATTACACAATCATGAAGGATGATGGAGAGATGATTGCCAGGATGGTCCAAGACTACATCACAAAAGATTTCGATCATACCACGCACCACCAGGATGAACTGCAGAAGGAACTGACAAAAATGGGATAGCTCCTTAAGAAATTTGGGGAATCCTAGATCATGAGTACATTTAGAGGCACAGAGCCATCGACAACATAGGCCACAGAAAGGGTGGAGGTAGAAGAATGTGACCCATTTATTTCGATACCACATGCACATTCCATGGTCTACATAAAGCCTAGCATGCTGCGAATGGATGAAATTGTGGGAAAGACACCACTGAAGGATTTGGATCATATCCAATTGGTCTTGACACATATTCCATCAAAATAACTACACAAACTACATGTTAGCATTGACCACAAGATGTAGGCTCGAGCCCACAAAAAATTAGTTGAGATACAACAAGAAACAAAGAAGTGGGAAGTGTTGGAAACAGTTTGTGCACAGGCTCAATCGGAAAACAAGGAGGAGAAAGAATGCATAAACGAGATAGAATGCAGAGTGGAATAAGTTTTCGGGAGACTTCCAACTACTGCACAAGGAAATGAACTCCCATCCGCAGAGAAGATCGACCAAATTTCTTAGGCAATTGATCAGTATAAAAAGGAGATTGAGACTCTTCATGGATAGATTAGACTGACAACTCCACCACCAGTGAAGGAGAAAAGGAAGCAGGAAGCAACAATGCATTTGTAGTAGTTGGAAAAACATGTGAGCACGACAGCTAACTTGCTAGATAAAGCAACGCAACTTTGGACAAGGATGGAAGAGGATCGATAAGCCCAACACCGGGACAAGGAGGAGGAGAGGATCAATGCAATGATCCAAGAACTCAAGCAGGGACAGAAGACCATACCAATCCCAGAACGAGTCAAGGGAATGCAAGAGATGAAGAAGATACAGGTAGAACTTATCACTATGCAAACATAGAAACATGAGAGTCAGGCTCAAATAGAACCGTTGCAGGGACGGGTAGCAGAAGTACTTGCATAGGTAGAAGAATCTAGAAACTAGATATCATAGACTCAGCTAGAATGCACAGGACTGATGAGCGAGGAAGTGGAAGCTCAGACAGTTGACACCATCAAGGAGAAAATTGCGTAGGGACTGACAAAAGCAACAAAATTGTAGGAATAGTTCTAGATGATCACAAAGGAGATCGAGGAAGCACAAAGAAACTAGGTGACTCGGGATGAGTCACATGTTAGTGTTGGGGGCTTGTTGGCACCAGGCCGAAGAGGAAAGAAGAATGATCGTGGGAAAGAAAGTGTGCATAAAACTAAATTAACAACTGGCAGAAGAGCAACACGCATGCATGGAAGAAAGCGTGCACAAAGGAAAGTGACAACTGGAGGAGGAGTATCATGCATATGGGAGAAAGACCTAATGTAAGAAGGGTTAGGAGTTTTTTAATATTCGGTAAAAGGTTGAATAGCTCGAAATGTATAAATATAGATACAAAAGTATCATGTAAAGGAGTTCACTAGTAGTTGTTAGCGATTTTCTGTAATGTTTTGAGCAATACAAACTGATTTTGTAAGCTGTTGAGAAAAGGATACACAAGGAGAGGTAGATCTGAGGATTAGACCACAGGCCATGGAGCCTGGTGCGATCTATTTCACCTCGCATATATCTTACCCAGTTTTGTGGAGAATTGTAAGCACAAGGCACTGGAAATGCAGAACTATCATAATACAAGAGCCAAGAGCCAAGAGCCAAATCTTTGTGAACATAGCCATGAGGGGGTGAACCATGGTAGCTCTCGTGTAATGTGTTAAATGTATGCATGGTTCTTCTTTCTTTCAGAAATTGACGGTTAAACTTGATTAATGAGTTAATAATTGGTTATGAATCTGTTTATAGTTAACTTTAATTAACCTCTGGGATATTCGTATGTGAATACAAGGAATAAGTACGCTCCCTTATGGATAATGGTATCTTAACCTATCCAAGAAACCCCTATCCCCTACTCTATCCTAGGGTGTAAACACTTGAGTCTTACAGCCACCCATTTAAAGATATCTCGGGTGAGACTGCACAATGCTTTCTGGCACTGTGTTACCTTCTGGTTTACCAGGAGGGCAGATAGTTTTAGAGGCTTTGTTGGAACCCCTAATAACATGAACCCTGGGTCAATAACTTAGACAACCCCTGAAGGGAGGTGAGTAACCAACAGTCGCTAAACTTCAATGCTGCAATCTTATCTTGGTCTTCTCGCACTGCATATATCCCCTTCGGGAGGTACGTAGTGACCAAGGCATACTCAAAATCTCTAGGTACGCTACTGTGGTTTACAACACCGCTTAAAGGTGGTATATAGGTGGGTAAGACAGTCATAATTAGTTTAGCATTCACTAAGTCATCCTTGTGCTTAGTTCTCTTCTCATCGAACGACCGGGATGGTCCTGCTCTACGAGCAGTGGATGGAGAGGATAGCAGTCCTCTCATGGATGATGCTTGTATACCTATAAACATCAACATGAATCTTTCAGTCACAAGGTCGATTAAAAATTTCTCAACAAATTTTTCTGCAGCACTCAAGTCGCTCAACATACACGCTCGGGGTTAACAATCTCAGGTTTAGGGGGTATCTTAGACACAGTAACGAGATAGAGAGTAGAAGAATGATGATTACTTTATAAACTCAACTTTGTCTGTTGGATCAAATTCTCAATTGGAAAAAGTGTTCTCGGTGTGTGGCGTGGTGGGATAAATAGGTAACTCGACAATGGGTCACTTGCAACGGGTATGAGGCCTTCATTAACTTGGTTATGTCCATTATGGCACGGTCCCAATGGTTGGATGGTGAGATGACTGGCCATAAATGGATTTCTATGCGTTCGGAGCATTGATCTAACAGTTATAATGTCCCCAACGACTATATTGCTTCGCCATGGCAAAGTTCCATGTGTCGTTGTTCTGATATCCTGGCGAGGCTCCAATTTTGCAATTTTTCCTTTTGCGAGGTTCCATATAGAGCCTTCTACAACTTATCAATGTTGTCTCTCTTCTTACTTAATTTTATTGAGTTCTTTCCAGTGAGCTTCGTCTCAGTATTATTTTTTACATTCTGATTTTTGTCTTCTTTTGACCTAGTCACTTCGCGCTTTTGAGATTCTTCCCTAGGGTTCCTGGATAATACTTCTTCTTTGTCTGGGAGAGGTACAACAATATTTTGTGGATCCTCTAGTGTTCTTGCAACTCTGACATCTAGGTCTCTGGTGTTAAATAGCTTCGATCTGTTTTGTTGTTCTTTGATTAAGTGTGTGATCCTTCTAGTCTTGAAATATTTTAATTCTTGCTTCTTCTGCTCCAAAACTTCTTCTTCTTCCTTTTGTCTGGCTCGATATCTATCAATCCAAGGTTTTTCTCATAACATGGTAAATGGGGTGATGTCCTTGATAAATTTGATAATCTCAAAATCCTCCTCTGTCGAAGTTCCATTGGCAGTCATAAGTATCTGGGCGAGCCTTCCACATAGGTTTATCAACTTTCTTCTGAATAACCCTATTCATCCTAATGAAGGAATCATAACAGGCTTTCCTAAAAGTTCCCAAGTTCTTTCTGTCATAATATTCACCCGTGTTTCCTCATCCAGAACACAGTCAATGTCGAAGTCTCCTATTCTTTCTTCAAGGAATTTGTTTTCTTTGAAGATCTCCAATAATCTGACATGTTGGTCGTCATTCAGGGTTTCGTTTATTTGTAGCAATACTTTCTCTTATTCTTTCTGGGGTTCTGCTATTTTTGGATCTACCTTAGGGTTTTCTTTATTTAGATTCATTCCTTCCAGCTTAGCAATCATTCTAGGGCAATCCAACACTTCATGGTTCATAACTTTGCAACAAAGACAACAAGGTCTTTTCCGAGGCAATTCCTTAGCAAGATGTACCAGTCTTCTGCAACTGTAACAGAGGGTTAATCCTCTCTTTGTTTAAGTGATATCCAACCTTTCCTATACTGCGTGCTAGGCTCATAGGAGCTAACCTGAAAAAAATTATTTCTAGGATCCTGCATCCATTTGTTAGTCTAAACATTCTTTCTATGCATAGGTATAACATATCTTTCACTATTCATATCAAATCTATTCATATCAAATCTTATTTCATATGTTAATACCCTAGTTTTCAGGCTAGGATAGAATCTATTAAACATACCTAGATTCATACTTTTGAAACAAAAATTTCCACTAATCTTACTTCCACAAAGCACAAAGCCTTCAGATCTATAAATTTTCACTATTCTTACCTGTATTAGAGCACAAAGCTTATAGATCTTACCTCTTTTCTTCAAATCTGACCTCTTTTCTTGGTACAGATCTCCTTAGGTCAAGTAGAATGTTGCGTACTAGCACAACATATATACGCATAAAGCTTTCACAATCTCAGGTCGAATATTTGCACAGAGCTTCTTCTTTCTTGGTTCCCAGTAATCAGAGTTTCAGGTCCGATACTGCGTACTTCAGAAGTAGATCTATGCACAAAAATTTTCTTCAGTTCCCAACAATCATAGTTTTAGGTCCCAACAATGGAATCATTTGTTGGCACAGGGGAAGACCCAGGGTTCAATGCTACAACAGTGCACCAAAAAAACCCTAACTACCGACCCTTTCAGCAACACATGCGAAGCAGATGAAGTCTCACCCGAGGTAGAGACAGGGGTGGTTGCAGGACTCAAGTGTTTACAACCTTAGCTGGGACATAGATTTGTGATTATAATACTTAGCAGAGCACTTTAGCATCAATAGTTCATCAATATTAAACCAATAACTACTGTGTATATAGAACAAAGCATCATATCATTCACTCAGATCAGATGTATTTAATCAATTTATCATAAACATGCAGGTTATATCTAGCAAATCAATCAAACACCTTCTTATAGGTCAGATCTAACATTCTTACACATCATTAGCACAAAGCATCAACATATTTGTCTATCTCTATCAAAGCACTTAGCAAGAGAAGTTATAAACACATCAAGACAAGCACAAAGTGGAACAACACAGTGTTTATGTGGTTCACCCCCACCCTAGGGATACATCCACCAACTCTTCTTCTTTATTGTCTTCAATCAATTGGTTACAAGCATAGAGCCTCAAAATCCTACTTCACCTAGGACAAGAGATATGCACACTCGCTAGATCCTCCTTCCTTGCATTATAACACAAAGCACTTCATAGCCTATTACAATACCTTGTACCTAGCTCTGCAAGTCTCTCTCAGTATGCAGAGAGCATCTACAAACCATAGTTGCACTTAGCACTTAGCTTATCAGCCTCACATCACATAGATACCCTTTTTCTTCTATTACATAGCCTAGACATCTATTTATACATTACAAAATAGGCCTAAACATGGGTAAACCCATGGGCTGACATCCCATGCCTGTTGCATAATCCCAAAAACCCAAAAAAGGGGCTGATATATGTGATTACGCTTCGTCTTGCGCTCCTCCTTCAACAAGATATTGAAGTCCGAAAATAGGTCAAAATTGACCAGATCCCTAAAAACTTGGTCAAGGGCCAACATCCGGCCTCTCTAAGTCACCATATAATTTATTATTATTATTATTATTAATTATCTTTTACATTTATTATTAAGGTGGGGCCAACCTGTACCCTTTACATAACAATTAGGGTTATAGGTAGGTATGATTCTTGAATAGTACATAGCAAAGGATCCGATACACCCACTAGTGCTCATCCACTAGGGGCACATCCATAGGGATGCCATAGCTATGATTTAGTGCATTACACATTAGAATGAGGTCTTCACACATTCATCTCTGCTCGTCCACATGGATGTACACTCTACAGATCTGCTTTCCCACTGCCACCGAAAGCAGAATCATCTGGAGTCTTCTCGTCAACTCTGTTGCTCAGAGGAGGCTAATACATAATCTTCATTTTTGTTCTCATGACGATGCACCCAACACTTTTGGATTTCACATGTTCACCTTATGCTCAGCCACAAGCACGTCATAACTCAACAGATCGCTCTTCCACTGGATAATCATCTGGATTTTTTCTCAACTCTCTGAATGGAGGAGGTCATCTCTACGTTCCCAACTCTGTCTTTGGAAAGAACCATGTACCCTTCTTAGGGTATTTCTCTAAGGTTTGTAAGCTGAGAGAAATACTTCACATAGCTTCAATGACCCACACCTCACAGGTTTGTAAGATGGAGAATGTCTCACATAATTGGAATCATCAAAAGTTATTTATTTATATTTAATAATATATTAATAGGTGGGAACCCTTGTGTGAATATGACGAAAAGACGACACATATGTTTTATGTTCTTATGTCTTGGTTGCGAGATGAGCTCTACAATTTATTTTCTTTTAAATTCGTCAAAATAAATGATCAAATGATTTTATGGGTGATGTGATTAAAGGAGAAATGATGTTGTCTTTATATAACCCTCACAAGTGTTATTATAATGCATTTAGTTTGATAAAATATCTGAACTCCATGTTTCAATTTGTATGCGATATATGGTGTGGTGATTATGTTGATTTCATGTTATGATGGTTGCACACATTTGTTAAGAATTGGAAGTTTAAAGTTTGGGACAGGGTATCCCTAACAAGCTTTGATATATGTCACATTGGAGTTTTAAACAAAGGTTGGCGCATTTGTTAAGTTTGAGAATTAGGGAAATGGTGGTGTATCAAGCTTGCAATCAATTGTTAGTGAGTTATGCGTTGTGTGGATAGCTTGCTTGTACTGGCTATGGTTGAAGGTGTGAGTGTAGATACAATGTGCAGTAATTGCACATCGCTCTAACCTACCTCTAGGCCACCACCCTTTCCATTTCACATTTGGTCTTTTGTTGGTTGTTGTTACTATGCCTTGTTCGACTGTGGAAAAGGTATACAGACTTGGTCAATTCTCCTTGGAAAATTTTACACATAGGTATGAGGTTTTTTGCTGCTCCATCCATGCATTTTTTGATCTTCTCTTTAATTAAGTCAAAAGTTGGTTCTTGAGTTTGCTCATTGTCTGTGCATTTCCAAGTTTACGATATATGGATGTTCGACTGTGTATGGATGATTGAAAATATGGTCTCTGTGGCATTTTTATGTGAATTACTTACAGTTACAAATGGTGTGGGTGTCCCCTTCTGTTGATAAAATGATATTTTCTCCATTTCTTTGACTGTGAAAAGAAGATATTGTTGGGAAGTTTTTGGGCCTGACTTTCCTCTGGCTTTCTGTTAAGCCCTAATGTTGGCTCATTACCCCTTAATTGGGGCATATTAAATTAGTAATGCTATTTTATTTATGTCAGATTTAGGCCATTAGTTGTAATTTAGATTAGTAATGCTATTTTAATTATGTCGGCTTTAGGCCATTATTTGTAATTATTCCTCCTAGTCTCCTATATATACCAAGGAGACATTTTCATTTCGAATCATCTTGGACTTGAACATTTAAGTGGGGTAAAAGGAGGTTTCCCCCTCGAAGAGGCTTATTATCTGAAATTATCTCTTTTTCAAGGCATTGAGTACTTTTCCTGAGGTTTTTCTATGCTATATTGATGTTTGGTTCTTAACATATGGTATCAGAGCTCAAGGTCTTGGGGTTTCGCTGCTACATCTGAGACACCGTGGAATTTTCTCTATAAATTTTTTTCTACACCGTTTCAGAAGGAACCGCTTGGAGGTTATTTAGTAAATGGATCAAGGTACGTTGGGTTCAAAATTCAGATCCTGAGGCCTTATACTTTAGGAGATACAACCTGTACAAGATAGGGTTCTGGAATCATCCTGAAATGAGTCATTGTGGAATTTTCGCTATAAAAACGTTTATGTAACGTGTCAAATCCTGAACTCCAGAGGAAATTTACAGAAATTAGTAAGGTATCTGTGGTAAAAATTTCAGATTCTGGGTCATATTAAATTAGTATATACACCTTGTGTAAGATAGGGTATCTGACTAGTCCTATTGACTAGTCTCAAGAAGGTGTTCCAGATAAAACAAGCATAACTTCTTGCTGGAGTATCCAAATTGAGTGGAACTAGTTGCATTAGATCGTGGACAGTCTGTAGTATTTTGGGTGCAAGTTTCAGAATTTGATATCAATTATTTTGTGCGGGGCATTCTATACAAGTGAGATCTCCTGGAAAGGCCAAAAATCGGCAAGTTGTGAGGAAGTTACCGTAAATTCCACTTGGCACATCCAATTTTGATCAGACCTATGGCATTGCAGAGAAG
>JASDQU010363964.1:0-11699 GCA_032191745.1 Picea mariana
AATGAAAGGAATGATTAACGGGAGTCGACCGAAATTGTACAGGGACAGTCGACCTCCTAAAAATTAAAAGTTATAGCGCATTAAGAAATCATGTAAATAGTGTAAGATAATAGATATTAGAAGAAAAAAGATAGAAATCCATAAAAAGAACAAAGGTAACAAAAAGAGAAAAAGATAGGGGAACATTAGAGGTTTTGATGTAATAGAATTTTCATTATTAACAAGTGCACCACAACAAAACTAGTGTTGAAGACACTACGCGCAGGAAAATAGTTAACAAACACAAAAAGTGGAGCGCACAGGAAAAAAGTGAAAAGGTGAAAACATTCAGTGTGGAACAACTATCATTTCGTCATCCCACTATAAAAGTCAGAAAAGGGGGGAAATGTGGTCATTTGTGTTTTTTCGCTAAGAAGAAGAATGAAGAGAGAGAGTGGAGCACAAGAGAGTGAGAATTTATGCAGTTCGAATTTGAGCAGGATGTAGCCACCAAGAGTTGGAGCGTCGAGCAGGGCCGAGCAAAACACAAGAAGTAGTTCTCAAGTAACAGGGACGCAAGAGATGCTAACTGTCATGGATGTGGATGGGATTCACACACCCGAGTATGAGCCTACTACCACACATGTTGAGGAGGAACAAAACCCAGCACAGGAGGCTGAGCAGCCCAAGGAAGACTCAAAGAGAACAGAATCCGACGTGTCCAGGGGAAAAGAGCCACAACAGGAAGAACAAGACATGGATTCAGCACAGTAGGGCCTAGAGCTAGAAGAAGAACATAAAATAGAGCACTAGGGCATACCATATATCGAGGTGTCTTTCCTGCAAGGGAAGAAGAAGGTGCGAGATGAGAGCAATGTGCAAGGAATATTGCACACACAGGAGGAATTGGCCATAGTGATGCCAAATATTCCCGAGGGAGTGAAGGTCGATGATGAAATGGTGGGAGGAGTATATACCATCAGATATTTCGATCATGACGTGGTTGATGCAGTAAAATTCCCAGATTTGGCACCAAAGAACTATTTGGAGAGCAGGGGAGAGGGCTCATCGGGAATGCCACTGTTGGAGCCTGCACAATGGATCCTGGGGCTCTATAACACAGGAATAATGAATTTGTTGGATATACCACATTTCGAGTGTGGTAAACACATCAATGGATGTGCGAATCAACTCCTAGCAAGGTTGCATGGAGGAATTCTATGGATGGATAGGTCGGTGCCTATCAACATTGATTTGATCGCAACAATCACAGGACTAACCACGAATAGGGGGAAGCCAGAGCAGTACCTATAAGATAAACAAAAGAAAAATCCATCTCTAATGAAATCAAGGCAAAGTATGGTGCGGAGAGAGGTAACATGGCAATTAGGATCACTGACATTAACGATCATACGACGCCATTTGCAACAAGGCTATTAGGTTGCAAATTGATGTGCAAGTGCAGAAAGGAGTAAGTACCCATAAGAGTGGTAGCAACTGCAACACAGTGCATGAAGGGGAGCTCGATGAGATGGGTCCCTTATCTACTTAGCTCATTTTTGGAGGATTGTAAGGATACGCAAGATTGGGGCTCTAAGTTCCACTACTCGTGGTTACTCATCCTCATTATATTGGTAGGATGGAAACACATAAAATGTGTTCCTGTAGAGGACAGGAAAGTGTGGCGCAGCTCGCTACACATCACTTCGAAGCACAGCGGACCCAAAGGAAAAGAAAATAAACAATGACATATTCACTTTGTACTTGATAGAGATGCAAAACAGGGTGGCAGCCACATGGAGGATTTCTGCAGAAACTATCCAGGAGTTTGGAGCAATAGAAAATTTTCAAGCATCACACCATAGTATGTGGCTATAGGAAAAGAGGGATCCATCCAAGGAGTAACTGTAGTTGAGTTACTGCGTAATGATGTAGGACATCCAGGTGGAGTTCCAAGAGTGGTATGAAGAGTGGAAAGTGCCAATGATCCTAAAGACAATGCTAGGAGAACAACTAGAATGCAAGACAGAACAGTCCCTGCGCAGCAGACATGCACAAACAACACGAGAAAAAGGAAGAATGTTGCAGAGGACCAAGAGGGGGGAAGTAATACCATACAAAAGAAAAGTAGGACAAAGAAGAAGTCATAGTGTGGTTCTATATGATGACCACCATGCACAGAGCAGGCACCAAGGGAAACAACATTGCATGTGTGCGCAGAAGGAATAAGAATAGAGACATAGGAGAAACCTATGGAGGAAGAAATTGGGTAGGATACAGGCATGGATACATAGATGCCATAGGCATATGAGCCATCAAATTCCCAGAGGAAGAGAACATGGGAGAAAGTAAGTGGCTCCAGGAAGAAGGAAAAGGACCAAAAAATACCAATGAAAACATCACTAACAACAGATTATGTGGAGCTAATAGCCACCACAGTCGAAGATCGACTATCAGAGGTATGGGAGAATGATGAAAATTATAGGGATTCAATTTTGTAACAAGTGTAGGAAGTGAAAATTGCGCTAGAGAAGTTGAGGATTAGGGAAGAAAAACAACAAAAAGAAAAACCAACACAGACTAGAGAAGGAACATCTGCTGGAGAGACACTGCAAATCACAGCGCATGGGAGTGTAAAATTCATCATAACACATGAGATTCTATTTTTTGATAAGGAGACAACACAGACGCCCTTGAAACACATTGAGACATTGGAGTTGGCTTTTCCTAATATTCCAACTAAAGCGTTGTATAAATTACAGGTTAGCATCACGCAGGAGATTTAGTCTAGGGCAAGGTCTGATGCGACGAACTTACAGTGGGCACAGGAAGACAACACCTCACTCAAGGAGGTCGTTAGCCAAGAAGGACAAGCAAATAAGATAGTGCAAAAAAAAAAATTGGACAAGATGGAGAAGAAGATAAATGTAGTATTTCAAGCCATCGCAAACAATGCATAATTAGAGGGAATCTTTGGAAGAGAAGATCAGAAAAATAACGCAGGCTATGGAGAAGTATAAGGAACAGATCAAGGAGATAGAGTAGCACGTATGACCTACTACTCCTCTAGAAGTTAGAGTGCAAAGAGAGCAAGACGCAACAACATCTGCAGAGAACATCGCGCATAACATACAAAGAATAACAGTGTTGTGGGAAAAGAGCACTCAGTTGTGGACACCATTATTAGAGGATGGGATCCTATAGGAGCTGCAAGGGAAGGAAGACAAATTGTATGCAGCAATGGAAGATGTAAATAAGTGACATAAGACAATGTCATTACCAGAGAAGATCAAGACTTCCGCAGAAATAAAAATCCTATAGGCAGAGGAAAAAGCGATGCAAGCACAAAAAATGGCAAGATAGGCTCAGTTGGAGCCCTTGCAAGATAAGGCAGAGCAACTAGTCGTGGATATCGATGCATCGAAGTTGATCATAGAGAAGATAGGATTAGAGGGAGGATAAATATTAAGACCTCCATTCATCGCACAGGTGGTAGAGGCCATGACATAGAAGAGCATCCAAGCACAGGAGAAATGCCAACAAATAACAGAGATGTACGAAGCACTGGCACAGGAAGTGAAAGATGTTGGAGTCCATGAGTGACTCTGGATGATTCACGATGTTAGTGTTGAGGGACAATTGGGCACAAGCCTATTTTGAGTAAGAATCCAATTTTGGAAAGTAAATCTTAAATTAGAAAAGTACATCTGAAAGGAAAAGTAGCACGTGCGAGGGAAAGCCGCATGCAAAGAAGGAAAGCATGCAGGAAAACCTAACCACATTAGGGATAGGGTTTTTGGTAAGAGATTGTAATGGTGGAGAAGACAAAAAATAAGGAAAAATAAGTACCTAGGAGGTCTAGGTTGGGGATGTTGTAGTAGGAGGAGGAGTTGTTCCAGAATGTGAGAGAATATTATTTTTCTTGGTTAGGAGAATGACTATAATATTTGATACCTTTTTGTAAGTTGTTGAGTTGTAGGAGAGTGAAGTAACTAGATCCTRAGGGTTAKATCACAGGCTAAGGAGCCTGGTGTGATCTAGTYCACCTCACAAGGGTTGTGGAACTTGTTTTGTGATTCTATGATAAAAAAATGTACTGTGTGCGGCACCATATATTATAGAACCATAATAAAAGAGCCTAAGAGCCAGATCTTTGTGGACGTAGCCCAAAAGGGGGTGAGCCACGGTAACACCTGTGTTATGTGTTGTGATTGATTGCATGTTTACCTTTTGTAAGTAGTTAGACTATGAATGGACGAATGGATAATTATGTGAGATCTGTTATGTGTTAGATCTGTTAGAATGCATGCATAGACGTAACAGGTGAATAAATATTAAGAAGAATAGGAAGAACAACTATATCAAGGCCTAAGAGGATGAAAAGAAATCCCACATCCCCACTCTTTCCTAGATTGCAAGCATCTGAGCATTGTAGTCACCCATAGAACTATCTCGGGTGATATTTTGCAATACACTCTATGTGTTGTGCTGCCTTCTAGTTTACCAAGAGGGTCGATAGTTTTAGAGGGATTTGTTGGAATCTTTTTCATATCTAAACCTAGGTCAACCCAAGAAGTAGTTAGAGAAGGATATCAACCAACAATGCCTATTACTAAATTATGTATTGATTGATTAAGTTAGAAATGCTCATTGTCTCTATGTGAATTCCATGTTTTTGAATGGTCTTCTAGTTGCCTCAGCTTATCTACTAGAGAGATTATGGGATGTGGGACTTCTAGAGAGTTAGGGTAGGGGTAAATGAAATGCTTAAGTCCTGTTGAACTCTTGAAATTACCTTTGCGAGAAGACTAAGTTCGAATTATGTGTAAGGAGGGCGCCTCCCTCAGACCCTTCACCTATATGACCAAGGGATCATGTCCATGTCCTTAACCAATTCACTCCTAAGAGATTAGCATGTAGCCCATGATAATTTTCAGAGGACCCATGTGACCAAGGTCTAGGAACCCTATGCTAGGCCCAAAAGGAGATAAGCCTTTCTGGCTTCGAAACTCCATGAGTTCAGAACTCTAGGGTGTTACAACATTACCATTTGCAAATCGACCGAAGAAAAATTGTTGACATGGTTAACCATGAGTTTGACCAACGTCTGGTGGTTTCCCTAACTATGGAAGATAGACCTATCCCACCATTAAACCCCAACCCACTTAGAAATCATGAAGTATCGTAAGCTGCAGATCTAAGGGTATTCGAGAGACCCTTGGTCGTTGTATCTATGCCAAGGTAGGTCTGGCATTGACTACTTCGGGAGAACAGAGGTGTTTTTAGCAACAAATTCCTCGAATGTTGAAGTTAAGAATTGATATGAGCCATGGATATGGGGATTCCATTGAGAACCCCTCTTAACCGTTCGATCAACCAGTGGAGGGACTCGCGTACAACACTTCGACAAATTCCTACTTTGGGAGAGCAGAGTCGTGATAAAGCCAAAACCCTCGAATGTCGAAGATGCGAATAAACAAGAACCATAGGTCTAGGTATGCTTCAAGATATTCCCTGGCCATTAGATCTATTCCAAGGTCATTCTGGCATTGACCACTCTGGGAGAAAGGAGGTGGTAAGAAAGTGGAACACCGAATTCACGAAGTGATAAGAGCCATAGATCCAAGGATGCTTCGAAATTTCACCTGATCGTTAGATCTAGACCGTGGTCATCCCAACATTGACCACTCCGGGAGAAAGGAGGGATTCACACAGCAGAACCCCCAAACATCGAAGTTACAAAGTAATGGAGGTCATAGATAAGTGGATCTACGTGGACGCATCTCGACCGTGAGTGGGAAGGTTAACAGTCTGGAATGATGTGGCACACTAACGTCACCCAGGGTGACATGGACCCACGATTGACGTGCCATGTGTCACCTGGATTTCTACATTTCATAGACCCTATGTGCCCATTAAAACGTGACATGTGTCACCCACTGAAGGGGCCACATGTCATCTCTGCCTTGCCACATGTCACCTCCCCTGGCACTTACTCGCTTGGCCTAACAATAGGTAGATTAGTTAGGACCCACATGTCCTTGCCTTTGCTTTGAATTCACCATCCTATGTAAGGGTGGACCATTTGAGAGTCCGAGACTTCAAAAATCTAGAGGATTGGGGTGTACTGTCGTAGAAAAGCCAAAAAGGACAAAGGTTGAAGCCACGTGGTGAAATTTCGGGATCCTTCGGGAATTCAGGATTTCGGGACTTTGAAGGATATGCACGTAGTAAGAAAAAGGGTCATTCGGTGCCGAAGCGTCGAACACCAAATTCCTCTTTAGCATATGAGATAAATGAGGATCAAGTCTTGTTGTTGGATTGGATGATGGATAGAATTCCACCGTGGTTGTAGTGACGCTAGGGAGCTCTGGGACTTTGGAGGATTTTGGGATAGTACAAATGAGACAAATCCATGTGGGCATCATGTGTCCCTTGACTAATAGCACCTGAAGAGCTTCGGGAGACCATAAATTGCAATCCAGAACTCAGATTTCAGCATGGTAGTATTCGTTATAAATCTCATGGTGAGCATAAGTCAACAAAGATCTTGGAAATAGGACTCGAGATATTTAAGGAAAATGAAATTATGATGCCCCATCCCTTAAAAGAGTATTTAGGGGTTGGGTGTGTTACATATTGGTATCAGAGCATGGAAACAACACTTGGCCTAATTGGGCTCATGCACGAGTCACATAAAAATATTATTAGAGAATTTTTAAGGGGTAACACCTTATCTTACCCCATTCATAAGAAACTTATCTAAACCTCTACTAAAGAGAGGAATGAAACCTTCTACTATTGATAGATTTTTTGGAAGTCTGCATTGTATGTTGCTAATGTTTCCAAATAAAGAATATAACTTCACTTTGCAATTTTATGTGATGTTCATAAACTAGTAGATAATTAACTAAGGGAAAAAAATTTATCAACACTCAAGCAGTCAGTGGACAGCAGGAAAACTACAACGTAAAGGATGGTGACACACCATGAGTTGGGGGAAAGATTCCATAATAGAGAGGAAGAATATGATGAGAGGAGGGTGGTGGAAACCCCTCCAGATTTGGTTGAGACTGTAAGAAGCCTCATGGCAGAATTATAGAGTTGTGAGGATGATAATGAAAGGTTGATAAAAGAATAGGAAAAACAAACTAAAATTAATGGAGTCCTACTGCAAATCCTATCATATATACAAAGGCAATTTCAACATGGACCAATAGTCAGTCAGTCCTACTACAAAGCCTATCTGATAGCTACTCACAATCTATCTTGACAAATCAAAGCTCAAAGCCAACATGAATTTCCCAAGCTCAATCCAACTAACTTTCTCCATGAGAGCTCCTCTCATTTTATAAGCTGAAGAGGATAAGGTGAGGAGGTTAGGATGATCCCACTAAATCATGAACGTGAGTAAGATCCAAACCATTCAGAGGCCACCTCACTATAGAAGCTTCTCCTTCTAGAAGCATCGAGAAGATGCTCGTTTTTCCCACGTACGAAGGTCGTCACACCCTAGCTATAGTGCAGCCTACGAAAACTCAGCAGCCTAGCTATAGTGCAACCTGTGAAAATCAGGCATTTCCGCACCCTATGTATATAGTAGCCTGCAGAAATCCTCCTTAATAGGGTTTTTACAAAGGAAAATATAACTTCTTCTCTTAGGGAAAGTTCTTCTCCCTTCTTTCTTCAGGAATTCAGGCCACTGACCCCTCTGAAGGCAACAAATAGGTTTACATCATTAACGATCATAAGAGTGAAAAAAATAATGTGTAATAGAGATCCCACCAAAGTATGAAGTTAGAACAGAGTGATAGCTTAAATACTTTGTCGAGTGTGTGTAGGGAAAAAGGAACATGTCGGTTGGAAACCTGCCAACAAACAAGAAAATACAGTACAATAATATATCATCACTGAGGTAGGCATTCCCATACTCAGAATACAAATGACTCAAAGCGTAAATGCTGACATGCGAAGATCCATGTCAAGTAATACAGGTCATGGCCATCAAACATACACTATGGATTCATGCCATTATGACTCAAATCTGAACATAGCCACCAAAAATACAATGTGGATCTATATGTTAAAGACTCAAATTTGAACATAGACACGAGACATACAATGTGGATCTATCTAACAATACAAACTGAATATACTCCAACGCAACCTGAATCTGTCAGAAAAGATCTAGGGTATTCATCTCCACCACTCGATAGTACGAATCTAACCATGCGAATACATGTGTTGAAGTCGAACATGGAAGAAACCACTTGATTATCAGTCATTAGTGTACATCATTAACAAGTGTGAGGGAAATCACCATTAATGTCAATGACTCCCAAGGTACACTAGTACAATCCAATGGGTGTGAATTAATGATCTGATGTCAAACAATCGGTGGAATCTCCTGATCAGAGGTCAACAATGAAAACCCATTGTCGAAAGTGAGGAAACCTACCATTGAGGCATGTAAGTTCCAAGGTACCAATTAGTTTCTAAGTCTAATTCCTAGATAATGATTTGAATTCGACAAGAAAAGAATCATCGCAGGAGGGCCTTAATCCCCCTAATTTTGTTATCGGGCTAATCGTTAAGTGCGTACACAAATCAATCCCCCTAGATCCATCTAGATCTAGAAAAAAACAAGATAGGACATGATGCTTTCCCCCTCGATCCACCTAGATCCACCTAGATCTACAATCATTGAATTTACTACCAAAGAAGGAATGAATAACATACCTGTAGATATCGCTTCCTTATATCTTTGTTGTCCCTGCTTCACTTCGGTGCTCTTATGAGATCAAAACTGCAATGAAACAAACCAACCAAAGTGAAAGCAACAATAGTAGATTCAATGAATACCTAAACATGTGATCAAGGAGTCATGTAATAAAATGAGAATGATTTTATGAGAAAGATACCTGCCATTGTATTATATAATTTGGAAGGAAGATACAACCAGTTGCCTTGATGTTGTCAAGTTCCTTCCAACAGTTCCTTTCTTCCCACACACTTGTTGCTCCAATGGATTCTGAGACTCTGTATCTAATAGCTACTCACAATCTATCTTTACAAAGCAAAGCTCAAAGCCAACACAAATTTTCCAAGCTCAATCCAACTAACTTTCTCCATGAGAGCTCCTCTCCTTTTATAAGCTAAAGATGATAAGGTGAGGAGGTTAGGATGATCCCACTAAATCATGAACGTGAGTAAGATCCAAACCATTCGGAGGACACATCACCATAGAAGCTTCTCCTTCTAGAAGCATAAAGAAGATGCTCATTTTTCCCACGTATGAAGGCCGCCACACCTTAGCTATAGTGCAACCTGCGAAAACTACGCAACCTAGCTATAGTGCAACCTACATAAATCAGGCATTTCCACACCCTATGTATATATCAGCCTGCATAAATCCTCCTTAATAGGGATTTTACAAAGGAAAATATAACTTCTTCTCTCAGGGAAAGTTCTTCTCCCTTCTTTCTTCAGAAATTCAGGCCACTGACCCCTCTGAAGGTAAGAGATAGGTTTACATCATTAACGATCATAAGAGTGACAAAAATAATGTGTAACAGAGAGCCCCCCAAATTATGAAGTTAGAACTGAGTGATAGCTGATATACTTTGTTGAGTGTGTGTAGGGAACAAGGAACAATCAGTCGAAAACCTGCCAAAAAACAAGGAAATACAGTACAATAATATATCATCACTGAGGTAGGAATTCCCATACTTAGAATACAAATGACTCAAAGCGTAAATGCTGACATGCGAAGATCCATGTCAAGTAAGACAGGTCATGGCCACCAAACATACATTGTGGATCCATGCCAATATGACTCAAATCTAAACATAGCCACCAAAAATACATTATGGATCTATGTGTTAAAGACTCAAATTTGAACATAGCCATGAGACATACAATGTGGATCTACGCAACAGTACAAATTGAATATACTGCAACGCAAACTGAATCTGTCAGAAAAGATCCAGGGTCTTCATCTCCACCACTCTATAGTACGAATCTAACCATGCAAATATATGTGTTGAAGTCGAACATGGCAGAAACCACTTGATTATCGGTCATTAGTGTATATGTAACACCCTGTTTCCCCCAGTTTGTAAAAATAAATGGACTGGCCAAGAACTATGGCAAACTCATAAATGTGAATATGTGATGTAAATGGACCTTGAGTAAAAGGTCAATGAATGTGAATAACATTTTGAATTTATTGCAGGACTCCTGAGAGGGGATGTGCAGAAAAAGAGACCACGATGGCGATGGAAGGCACCTGAAAAGGTGGCATTAACTTCCACCGAGAATTGATACCGTATTTGGACTCCACTGGCCCGGAGAACCAAAAGAGGCTCGTTGGCCCTGAATTAAATGTCTCGTAGGATGGTAGGTGGATGGTTTAATGAGGAATGAGAGGTGAACCTCCCATCCGTAGAGCCGTCAGGCCTGATCAGCGCGAGGGTAATCGCGCCACATGAAACCTCGCAAGAGGATAAGGTGTGGGGTAGAAGCGATTGTGGGGACAGATGCGAGGGGAGAACTCTGGCATTACGCAGAGTGAGTGATAACAGAGAGGAAAGATTGCAACCTTCACTTCTGGTCAATGGAAAACGGAGACACAGTCTCACAACATCGTGGTCTCAGCTCGGGGGTGGCCAGTGGTAAATCCACTGGGAGTCGCTAAGCCTACGGTTGGGTGGAAACGAGCACCCCTCTCAGCAGTTGCTTGACCCTAGTGTTATCTCTGATAAGTGTTTTGCCTCTGGCATCTTCATATATATGTGTGTGTGTGTGTGTGTGTGTGTGTGTGTGATTATTCTGATAATTATGCTCATAAGTTGTGAAACTATGAAAGATTTCATTATAAGAATGACTGTATGGTGTTTTGATCAGTACTAGTAGTTGTATATTTATATGGAAAGACTACGTATGACTTATGTCTTCATGAATTCGTTATTTGTGTGCGTACTAGTCAAATTTAGACTTCACGTCTGGTTCTCGGGAGGACGACATCCTTACATACCTTAGGTAGTACCCTGAGTAAATTTCCCCCTAGAAATACCTTCCCTGAAAAGCCCATCAAGAACTGGGAAGGCGGTTGTGAAGGCGTAAGGCCTTAGTGACCCTGCATAAGGAGCAATGACCCTCTTGAAAACTGAGATCACAGCATAAGGATGAAGTAACAAATCGATGGATGAGATCCCG
This sequence comes from Picea mariana, assembly GCA_032191745.1. Classification (NCBI taxonomy): domain Eukaryota; kingdom Viridiplantae; phylum Streptophyta; class Pinopsida; order Pinales; family Pinaceae; genus Picea; species Picea mariana. The sequence goes on from JASDQU010363964.1 coordinate 11,197, forward strand.
TCGGGAGATCTGTGGTCACTCACAACCGTCAGATCGGAGGAAGGAGCGGGAAGGTTAAGTACCTTAAAATTATAGGTATTAATCGACGGACGAGATTTCATCGGGGAATCTGCGGTCACCCACGACAATTAGATTGGTAGGAGAAAGTAGAGCGTTAAATGACTTACTACTTTGTTTTCTTGTGTCTTCGTGGGTAGCGAAGAGTTTAGGACTGTAGATCCCCAAGGTTCATGAGAGTATCTGGACCGTGGATCTTTTCCACGCCCAGGGTGTCATGGAAGAATGCATGGGTAAGAACCATTATGAGCCATCAGATCTCGGCTGAAAAACTCGACAGTCGTTGGATCTGTCAGGAGTTACCCGAGGGTTAAGACTCCAATGTATAAGGGCGAAAAACCCCAGAATAGATCTAAGCCGTCCGATTGATGGAGGCCACGTGTCGTAAGATCTCCCATTATGGGAAATCAGGAATCACAGGATCGGGAGTCCTGGTGACAAGGGAT
>JASDQU010363973.1:0-11339 GCA_032191745.1 Picea mariana
AAGTCTGCAACGCACACTACTAGTTGTTTCTTCTGAGGAATTGTATATTCACTAGGTGCCATTCCTGTTGACAGGAATTGGACTATCTCTACAAAGTGGTCATCAATCTTTCTAATGGCCAGTAACTGTGCATCTGACAGTGCATCCTCCAAACTGGTCGACTCTTCGCCATGTTCCAACCTTAACAAGTGGTCAGGACCTTTGTTCATTCTTCTTGGCTTTACTATGATCTAAAATTCATATTCCTGAAATATAAGAATCCATATGCATATTATCCCCCCAACACTGGCTTGTCGACTAGGTATTTCAGCGCGGAGTGATCAGTAAACATTTTAAAGTGTCCTCCCAACAAGTAGTGGCGAAATTTTTGCAGCGCATATACCATGGCTAATCCTTCTCACTCAGTTTCAATATCTCCTTCCCCAGGTTGTGCTAAAACTACTCCTAAGGCAATAGAAGATGCATTGACATGCACATGAAACTCCTTGCTCCAATCTGGGAAGACCAGAATAGGCATAGTAACCATTTTCTATTTCAATGTGTCAAAGCTCTGTTGGCATTCTTCTGTCTAACTAAACTGACAATCTTTCTTCAAACATTTCTCCATGGGTGCTGTAATCTAGGAATATCCTTTAATGAACTTCCTGTAATATCCAGTATGTCCCAACGTAGTGCGCAACTGTTTGACTGAAGTTGGAGGGGGTAGATTGACTATAATGGAAATTTTAGATGGATCTACCAACAATCCCTGCTTGCATACAATATGACCTAACAACACTCCAAATGGTGAGAAGAAGATGCATTTTTTCAGATTCAAATCAATTTGACACTGCTTGCATTTGTCCAACATTAGCCTTAGACATTCAATATGATTTTTCAATAAACTAAAAACAGTCCAATCATCAAAATATTCTTCTAGAAATTTATGTAGGAATTCTTTGAATGCTTCAACCACCACCCTCGAAAATATGGTTGGGGCATTCTTCAATCCAAACGACATCACTGTATATTGGTAGGATCCCCATTCTATTGAAAATTTGGTCTTATGGCGATCTTCCTTGACAATCCAGATCTGACGGTATCCTTAAAATCCATCTGTAAAAGAATATACCTCCTGGCCTCCCACATTATCTAACACTTCGTCAGTGAATGGTGTAGGGAAGGGGTCATGAAAACATGCATCATTCAGCTTCCTAAGATCTAAATAGATCCTGATCTCTCCTGTCTTCTTGTCTTGCACCACCATAGGGCTAATCCCCTCTGATTCTTCGATAGGTTCTATAATCCTTGCTTCCAGCATTCTGTCAAGCTCAATCTTCACTTTCTCCTTATACTTAGGGTTCAATCTATAGGGTCTTTGTTTGACTGGTCTTGCATCTGGATTCAAAGGGTTCCTCATCTCTCCCATATTCCCTTTAATTCCCTTCCTATCAGTGAACTTGGTTGGAAACAAGTTCTGATATTCATGCAGTAACTCTGTTATCTTCTCAATAGTAGCAACATCCCAATAATCTCCAACATTTGCAAGCTTCGGTGTTTGTTTTGTTCCAATATTGACCTTCTTAATATTGACATGCCATTTCCGGTGGTATGTGGAACATCACATAACTCCTCACGGTTTGAGAGTTATGGACTTACGAAGTTGAGGACCCTCATGTGTTGGATAGAAGCCCCAAAAGGTCAAAGAAGTCAAAATGCTTACAAAGAAGAAATTATTTAAATAATAAAGTGAAGTGATGAAGTCAAAGAGGATTATTTAAATAATAAAGTTAATGGAGAACTTTCTAATTATGGAAAGTGGTTATAACTAGGTTAACCCTAAAATAAGGAAAGTGGGTTAAATGGACTAGTGACCATGTGAACAAAGTGGCTATGTGGACAAAGTTGGATAAATGTAGCTGTGTGGAAAAAGTGGTTATGTGGATAAAATGGATATGTGGACAAAGTGGCCTAGTGGATGCTTCTAAGGAAGCTACTTGGAGAGTATAAATAAGAGGCAAGGGTCTCTTGTAAAGAAATATCTCTTGAGCATATATTGAAGATCTATTCTGTGTGAGAGAGTCATTACAGGATCTCATGGATGCATCAAAGTTTTCATAAGTTTGAGATCTTGACGACGAAAGTTTCAGAAGTTCAAAAACCCTAGTTTCTGAAGGAGTACGCGAGCAACAATGGGTCAGAGCACGTACATATGTGGGTTGCATTGAGCCAGATCCCGTACACATGTGGGATGAAGGAGGTCAGAGCGCATACAATTGGAGAGAGTCATGAAGACTTGAGCGTGAAATGGTGCCAGGTTCCTGAAGTTTGAAGCAAGTTCCAGATCTGCATTCTATGGGCTCAGATATGCCATAGAAGTTCTGGTATGGTTACGTGATTTNGCTTATGGTATGGTAAATGCTTAAGGAATTCTTGGTATGTCTATTGTGATATGGTTTTATTGGTTCATTGATTCAGTGAGAAACACTCTTATGTTTTAGTACTGATATGGTTGCCATAGTATACTGGTTACTTATACATGATTGAGTAACATTCATATTGTATGGTTGAGGAGCATGAGTAAGTTGTTGGAGAGCATAGATGTGTTGTGATTGGTTATGATACATATTGGATAGTGAAGGGAAGAAGTGTATGTGGCAGAGGATGAAAAAGATTGAGTTTTCATGGAGAGAGAAAACCCCAGTTCTTAAGGAGGCACACATAGGATGTTGTGAGCCATACCGCGTATATACATGGGGTGCACTATTGGTAGGGAGCGTACATACGCATGTTGCACTACTGACAGGTCGTGTACCTGTTGACAGATTGGTATGTGTTGAGGATTGAATCATTTTCTTAGTTGGTGCTGATTTGTGTAAGATGAGTCTTGCATTGCAGAGCTGGTTCTCTTGTGGAGTTGATACTCTATTCAGTTGTTGATGATAAACCCAAGGATTATAGTCCATAATAAAATGAAAATTGTACACACATCTTCTATTCTTTGTGGTGATGTCTTATTGATGATATATGTTGTTGTTATCTGTTGTTGATATATGTTCACATACAACTGCTATAAATGATAGTAATAAGTGATGAGTAAATGGTGATTTATAACTAAGGATTTTTGTGAAGGGAAGTGAAAAAAGGGCCCTACACTGATTCACCCCCCCCGCCTCTCAGTGTGCTCGGTGTGTCCAACAATTGGTATCATAGAAGGCATTCACTATAAGCCTTAAAAATCTTGGAGGAGATCCATGGACACACAAATGGATGATGAAGTTCCAATCCTTGATGAGGAAAATTATTTAGCATGAAGAATAGAAATGAAAGAGTATTTGAAAGAAAAAGGAGGAGGTGTTTGGAAAGAAACTATTGGTGGATCAATTCCCTTGAAGAACAAGTCAAAGTTTGCAGCTCAAAAGGAAGAAAATAAGAATGATGCATTGGCTATCAAGACCATTTTCAATGGACTCTCAAGTTCTATCAAAGAAAGGATGGGACAATGCACTTCCGCCAAGGATCTATGGATAAATATAGAGAATACTTACCAAGGAAAAAAGGAATACACTAAATACAACTCCATCAAGAACAATGAAGGTCTTGGATACAACAAAGAATCTACACATATTGAAGCAAACACCTCAAAGAAGCTTGAGGTAAGTCCCTCATTCTCAAAAGATGGAAATAATGTTGCAAGTCAACCATATACATAAGGGAAGGAAACTTTCAAAAGAACAAAGCAAGGAAGACATCAAGAAGCCATATTTACACCTCAAAGCAAATTTATAAGAGAGACACCTTCAAGATGGACACCAAAGAAAAGGTATGAAAATGTTTTTCATGGTCATTGTTACTCATGTAATGAATATGGTCACAAAGATTTGGAATGCAAATATTATGCAAGGAGAGATAATGAAATATTTCATAACACCCTATGGTGTTGGAGATGTAATCAAGTAGGACACATTGATGCTCATTGTCACACCATGAGATGCTACAACTATAGTGGATTTGGCCACAAATCCCAGGATTGCTAGAACACAAGAAGACAATCCATGAGGAGTGTTTCATATAGTATGAATAGAAGAACACATGAGGCTAGAAGAGAAGACAATGTTGGAAATATGGAAGCTCAGAGCTCAAGTTATGGGAAGCTGGGACAACTTCAGAAGTGGGTAAAGAATACTGAACAATCAGAAAAGAATGGAAGCCCTAAGGCAAGCTCAAGCTTGACTTCTTCTGAAGAATACACAGGTTACATTGGTAACAATCACCTACATACGCGAGATGACCTATAAGTAGGTCATGTACATACGTGAGATGTCTGTACAATAGGCTGCGTACAGGTGGTAAAATCCTTGGGAAGTAGGTTGTGCAAATAAGTTGCAGCTTGGTGTGATGGTATAACTTTGTGTTGCAGGGTCTGACATTGTCTGTTGCAGGGTTTGACATGGCTTGTTGCAGCTTTTCATGATTACATGTTGACATACATAATTGATGTATGTATGGTGATGACACATTGTTGAGTGTTGAAACTCTATCCTTGATGCATTATACTAACTCTAGAGTATGGATTGAGGCTTTTTTTGTTGAGGAAAAATGCTGGTTGTGACAATGAAGTTATGGCACTTTTGTTATGAGATATATCATGATGATGCTAGCTAGATATATCATTTATCTATTGAGGCACACTTCTAGTACATGTAGTTTTGGATGCTTAGTATTTGTTGTAGTGAATGGTGGTTGAGACATATTTTTTGGGGTACATGGCCGGTACATATTCGAGTTTCATTGATATATCTTATGATGTATTGTTAAAGGAATATTTGTTGGATATCTTGGTGCATGCATTTGACATGTGGTTGAGCTACATATTGGGACATGTAGTTGATTTGATTTGATTTGAGCTACATATTGGTTATGTTGTACATCATTGATGAGTTATAGCTTGATCTATAGTTGATGCGTGATTGGTACACTTTTGGTACATTGTTAGAGAAACCTGCTATCAATATGATTGGCACATGGTTTATGATTGATATGGAATACATGTATGGGAACACATCTTGATTGTAGTTCATCTTGTTGAGGTTTAGTGCAATGTTGATGCACTCATAGATGGTATATGTTTGTGGGTGATAGTACTTGGCTAAAGTACATCATTGATATTACTTGTTTAGCATATACTTTGGTACATGATGTATGGGACAATATAGTTGAGACACTTGTTATGATGCTTGAGGGTTGAGATAAATGGTTGTAGCACTTGGTTCATGGTAGAGACATATCACAAGTGATATGAAACTTGTTTGAGGCACATGGTTGGCATGTTGGTAGAGGCATATGGTTGGTACACAGTTGACACATGTTCTTGGCATATGGTTGATACACTCCATTGATGATATATTATGGTATATTGTATGGTATTGATGTACATGGTTGATGTACATAGGTGTTGTGCATGGTTGGCACACAATATGGCACATGATGTACATGGTTGATGTAAATGGGTGTTGTGCATGGTTGGCACACAATATGGCACATGATGTACTTGGTTGATGTTTTGTTCATGATTCTCTATTCATTGTTGACATATATTTTGCTTCATGATGTATGGTATGGCACAAGTTTGATGTATGGACAGGTCCAAGTATCATCATAGGAAGAGAAGATCATTCTATGTTCCAATTGAGAAGTAGCATTTGTAGCATAATCATATTGCGGTGGTAGCATAATGTTCATATTGTAGAGAAGATAAGGGGAGACATACCCATAGGGGGGAGTCATTCTTCTTCCCATGATTCCAGGAGGAGATATTTATCAGATACAAAGATAAATACTTGGAGAAAGAGAACATAGGCATGGTTCTAGGGGGAACGATGGTCAAAGGGGGAGCATGAGCGATATGTATGCATCATTACATCAGAGTGATATCCCTTGTTCAAAAGGGGAGAGATTATTCATAGGAATATCAAAGGCATCCAAGCAGTGGGAAAAGCCCCAAGGAGAGTTCAGGAAAGGAGAGAACTACCCTTTTCCATTGATGTCAAAGGGGGAGAGATAATCACATTGACGTGATTGAGATGACCATTGATGAAGAGCAATGCCATGTCTACATGATTTCCATCAATGATTGGTGTTGACATCAATGTTGGTATTGCCATCAATGCCAAAGGGGGAGATTGTTGGATCATGTTGTCATTGATGTTAAAGGATTGATGTCAAAGGAAAAATGTCTTGTCATAGTATATTGATGAAGTATGTATGGTCATTGCTATAAATGAATGGATGTCAAGTGAAGTCATTGACATCCATCAATGACTTCACAGGGGGAGCGATGGTCACAGGGGGAGCATGAGCGATATGTATGCATCATTACATTAGAGTGATATCCCTTGTTCAAAAGGGGAGAGATTATTCATAGGAATATCAAAGGCATCTAGGGAGGGGGAGAAGCCCCAAGGAGAGTTCAGACAAGGGGACCAGCCCCAAGGAGAGAACTACCCTTTTCCATTGATTTCAAAGGGGGAGAGATAATCACCTTGATGTGATTGAGATGACCATTGATGAAGAGCAATTCCATGTCTACATGATTGCCATCAATGATTGGTGTTGACATCAATGTTGGTATTTCCATCAATGCCAAAGGGGGAGATTGTTGGATCATGTTTTCATTGATGTCAAAGGAACAATGTCTTGTCATAGTATATTGATGAAGTATGTATGGTCATTGCTGTAAATGAATGCATGTCAAGTGAAGTAGAATTTGCAGAAGAATCATATTGCAGTGGTAGCATATTGTTCATATTGCAGAGAAGATAGGGGGAGACATACCCATAGGGGGATTCATTCTTCTTCCCATGATTCCAGCAGGAGATATTTATCAGATGCAAAGATAAATACTTGGAGAAAGAGCACATAGGCATGGTTCCAGAGGGATCAATGGTCACAGGGGGGGCATGAGCGATATGTATGTATCATTACATCAGAGTGATATCCCTTTTTCAAAAGGGGAGAGATTATTCATAGGAATATCAAAGGCATCCAGGCAAGGGGAACATCCCCAAGGAGAGTTCAGTCAAGGGGAGCCACCCCAAGGAGATAACTACCCTTTTCAATTGATGTCAAAGGAGGAGAGATAATCACATTGATGTGATTGAGATGACCATTGATGAAGAGAAATGCCATGTCTACATGATTTCCATCAATGATTGGTGTTGACATCAATGTTGGTATTGCCTTCAATGCCAAAGGGGGAGATTGTTGGATCATGTTGTCATTGATGTCAAAGGAACAATGTCTTGTCATAGTATATTGATGAAGTATGTATGGTAATTGTTGTAAATGAATGGATGCCAAGTGAAGTCATTGATAAATGAAGTCATGCATAGATGAAGGTGGATCAATGTGTTGTCATTGCTATATGATGCATAAATGATGTCATGCATAGATGAAGATGGATCGATGTGTTGTAATTCATATATGATGCATAGATGGATGGATACATTAATGTATTGATCATTGGATCATGTGGTCATGCATATAATCAATGACAAAGGGACAATATCATAGTGATGTATTGTCATGGGATATTCCAGTTGGATTGATGTAAAGATGACTCATTATTGTCTTGTCGTGGTTGATAGGAAGTACAAATGGATGAAATCCAAAGTGGTCCCCTTATGGTGAAATCCCTCACGGGAAGATGCTTTGGGATAGAGTTATCCTAGAAGTATGGTTAGAGAACCCATGCTTAATTATGGAATAATGAGATGAATATTAGTGAATTTGTCAATAAAACTATCCTATATGGATAGTGCTTGAAATTCCATTTTCGGTGGTATGTGGAACGTCACATAACTCCTCACGGTTTGAGAGTTATGTCCTTATGAAGTTTGAGGACCCTCATGTGTTGGCTAGAAGCCCCAAAAGGTCAAAGAAGTCAAAGTGCTTACAAAGAAGAAATTATTTAAATAATAAAGTGAAGTGATGAATTCAAAGAGGATTATTTAAATAACAAATTTAATGGAGAACTTTCTAATTATGGAAAATGGTTATACGTGGTTTAACCCTAAAATAAGAAAAGTGGGTGAAATGGATAAGTGGCTATGTGGACAAAGATGGATAAAGGTAGCCATGTGGAAAAAGTAGTTATGTGAATAAAATGGATATGTGGACAAAGTGGCCTAGTGGATTCTTCTAAGGAAGATACTTGGAGACTATAAATAAGAGGCAAGGGTGTCTTGTAAAGAAATATCTCTTGAGCATATATTGAAGATCTATTTTGTGTGAGAGAGTCATTGCAGGATCTCATGGACGCATCGAAGTTTTCATAAGTTTGAGATCTTGATGAAAAAGTTTTAGAAGTTCATAAACCCTAGTTTCTCAAGGAGTACACAAGAAACAATGGGTCAGAGCGCGTACATACGCAATCTACATTGAGCCAGAGCACATACACATGCGGGATGAAGGAGGTCAAAGCACAGATAGTTTGAGAGAGTCATGAAGACTTGAGTGTGAGTCGGTGCCAAGTTCCTGAAGTTTGAATCAAGTTCCAGATATGCATTCTATGGGATCAAATCTTCCATATAAGTTCTGGTATGGTTACATGATTGTTTTGATGGATACTTTTACTTATGGTATGGTAAATGATTCAGGTATTCTTGGTATGGTTGTTGTGATATGGTTTTATTGGTTCATTGACTGAGTGAGCAACACTCTTATGTTTCAGTACTGATATGGTTGCCATAGTATACTGGTTACTTATACATGATCAAGTACCATTCATATTGTATGGTTGAGAAGCATGAGTAAGTTGTTGGAGAGCATAGATGTGTTGTGATTGGTTATGGTAAAGATTGGACAGTGAAGGGAAGAAGTGGATGTGATAGAGGATGTAGAAGATCTGAGTTTTCATGGAGAGAGAAAACCCTAGTTCTTAAGGAGGCACACATAGGATGTTGTGAGCTAGACCACATACATACACGGGTTGCACTATTGGTAGGGCGTGTACATACACGTGTTGCACTACTAATAGGTCACGTACATTTTGACATATTGGTATCTATTGAGGATTGAATCCTCTTCTAAGTTGGTGTTGAGTTTTGTAAGCTAAGTCTTGCATTGCAGAGATGGTGCTCTTGTGGAGTTGATACTCTATTCAGAAGTTGCTGATAAACCCAAGGATTGTAGTCCATAATAAAAATAAAATTGTACATACATATTGTGTTCTTTGTGGTGATGGATTATTGATGAAATACGTTGTTGTTATCTGTTGCTGATATATGTTCACACACAACTGGTTATAAATGACAGTAATAAGTGATGATTAAATGGTGATTGTTGACTAAGGAGTTTTGTGAAGGGAAGTGAAAAAAGGGCCCTACATTGATTCACCCCCCCCTCTCAATGTGCTTGGTGTGTCCAACAAGAATCAAATTCATGTCAAGAGGATTGAAAAGCATACAACCACCTTCACTACACATTGAGGCGTCTTTGCTTACCAACAAATTCCTTTTGGCTTAATTAATGCAGGTGCTACCTTATAGTGAGCTATGCAAATAGATTTTTATGATCTAATTGGTAAAATTATTTAAATTTATTCTGATGATTTAACTATTTATTCCAAAACCCAAGAAGATCATTTTGATAATCTTAAACAAGTTTTTCTTCACCGCAGAAAATTTGGTATGTCATTGAATCCTACAAAATCAATTTTTGGTGTCATTGCAGGAAAATTCCTTAGACATATTGTATCCAACTCATGCATTCATATTGATCCAGAGAGGGTTGTTTCCATTCAAAATATTCAAGCCCTATCCTCTAAGAAAGAAATCCAGTAATTCACGACTAAGATTAAGTTCGTTAGAATATTTGTTCTTGATTTTGCTAGAATGGTAAAACCTATTCATAATATGTTAAAGAAAGATCGATCTTTTTCCTGGAATGATACTACTGAAAATGATTTTGTAGAAGTTAAAAATGCAATTAGTTCTGCACCTTTATTGGAAAATCCTGATTTTGAAAATATCATTTACACAAATGTCATTAAAGAAGCTATTTATGCAATTCTTCATCAAAAAGATGATCATAATAATGAGCAACCAATAACTTACACGAGTCAAAGTCTATCTGATGATGAATTCAAGTATACTTTAATTGAAAAAAACACATTTTCTCTTGTTAAAGCTATTGAAAAATTTCATCATTTTATTCTAGGCAGGCATACTCAGGTAAAATTTCCTTTACCTGTAGTAAAAATTTTTCTTTCTCAAACACACTTATCTATAAAGCTTGCACATTGGCTTTCCAAAATTCAAGAACATGATTTCATGATTAAAACTTCCAATATGATCAATGGAAGTGATCTAGTTCTGCACCCAGATCAATATCTTGAACCGAGGTATTCTTTTGGAAATAATGAAGATGCCTTGTTTGCACTATTTTTAATTGAATATGGTAATCTTGATCTAGCAACAGAACCTTGGTATCATAACCTAATTTATTATTTACAATATGAGACATGTCCTGATAGTCTTGAGCATCATGAATGAAGAAGGACTCGACTTGAGGCCTCAAAATATTTAATTTTGAACACTTCACTCTTTCGTAGGACTACTAACAGACTGTTGTTACATTGTGTCGATGATACAACATCCCAAATGATTTTGAAAGAACTTCACGGATCAATAGATTCTGATATCCAGTCCCTGTGGTGTAGAGCAGTCGATGAGGGAGTGTATTGTTAAGGCACTCTGAAAGTGAATTCATCAGTTTGAAACCTGGGGACACCTCAAATCCATCCATGTTAAGGAAGAGATTTTTCAGCAAGATTGAAGTCTTACAGAAAAAGGGTCTTCCCGATCTACGTGTCCTTCATGATAAATTAATGACTTTGTCCGATTACAAGCAAAAGATTGCCACCATGGCCAAAGACAGTTCCAAGTTTTCAGGGATATAGGGCAGCATCACGGGCAAAGCGTTCTTGGAGACTTTGCAACATGACCTCAGCATACAACATGAAATCAAATACATATTCCTCATCAAGCTGACTTTTGCTAAATACACCGAGATGGACGAAGTCTACCGCTGGATATTGAAAGTTACCATCCCAAGCACACAAAGATGGGATGAGATGTGTGAATTGATTGAGTAAAGGTAAAGCCTCATCTATCTCACTATCTAGAACAGTTAAAGTCATCCGAATGACTCACCAAACGGTCTTCCCCGAAATCAGCATGAGAGATTGACACATCACCATCAGTTACTACATTTCTTCATTTTGTTAGCTCGTTATTTAGACTCAGACTACATCACGTCCTGATCATTAATGACAGGGTCGTTGTAAACTTTTATTATAA
>JASDQU010363974.1:0-11654 GCA_032191745.1 Picea mariana
ATGTGAGTTCTCCCATTCTTCTCTAGGGTGTATGTGTTCTTTCTCCCATCATGAACCACATTCCTGTCATATGTCCATGGTCTACCCAGCAATAGATGACAAACATCCACGGGAATGACATCACACAATATCTTATCGTTATATCCCCCTATTTTAAATTATACTAAACATTGTTTAGTAACATTTACCTGATGTTCTTTTTGTAGCCATGAAACTCTATATGGACTTGGATGTTCAATAGTCTCCAGCTCCAGCTTTTCTACCATCTCCGTAGAAACGAGATTTCCCATGCTACCACTGTCCACGATGACCTTGCATACCCTATCTTTGGTCTTGCAAGCAGTCTGAAAAAGACTGTTCCTTTGCATTGGATTCTTTGCCTCCTTTTCTAGCGTTAAGAGAACCTTCCTCATCACCAGTGATCTTCCGCCTTCAGCATCCTCTGCCTCAACATTCCACCTTTGTGCTTCGGCAATGTGAGTCTCACCACCTTCTTTCTTCTTATCTGAACATTCATAAGACTTATGCCCATTCTTTCTGCATGTGAAGCATTTTATTTCGCCACCTCTGCCTCTTCCTCTAGCATGAGGAAAAGTGTTATTATCAGCATATTGTCCTCTCTGTTCGGCATACTACCCTCTCTGTGAGCTTCCACCTCTCTCAGTCTGAGGTTGAGGTTTCTTCCACTCTTCTTTAGGTTTCTGATTCCTATACTGGGCAACTGTTTTGCCTCTGGGTTGACTTCTGCCTCGGCCTCTCTCGCCTTGTTTTCGGCTCAGCTTCTCTTCAGTCTTTAGAGCCATATGATAAGCATATTCCACCGTTCGAATGGTCATCATGCTCATCTCATCTTGGATGTCATATCTTAGACCATTCATATATATGGAAACCTTTTCATCATCACTTTCGCGATGACCTGCCCTGATGTTTAAATTGTAGAATTCTTCAGTATACTCCTTCAATGACATCAGCTTCTGTCTCAAATTTTGCATCCTCCGAAACAGAGTGATTTTATAATCCTTGGGTATGAATTTTGCTTTCATATTCGCAATCATTCTATCCCAAGTCTTGATTTTTTGCTTGCCTTTGCAATGCCTGTCAGCCTGCAGTTCATCCCACCACAGTGTTGCATGTCCTTTAAGTCTTGTGACAGGATGTTTGACCTTTTTGTCTTCCTCGACATCTTCATAGTCAAAATACATGTCTAGATCTCTAATCCAATATAGAAGCTCTTCAACATCCAGGTTTCCCTCATATACTGGAATGTCCATTTTTTCCCTGGCACCCATCCTTACAACAACCCTGAGTAGGCATTCATTTGCTGCATCCTCTATTGCAACTTCTTCTCCTTCATGTTCGTCTTCATTTTCACTTTCGGAATCACTGAGATCCCCAGCACCGACTGCATGCCTCTGCACTATTTCCATAGCATCCATCCTAGCACGTAAGTCATGCACATCTCTTGCCCCTGGTGAATCAGGTAATTTCCTGCCCCTTCTTCTTGGCATTTCCCGTTCCTCTGGTGGATCGGGTGTTTGTCTGTTTCTTCTTCTCGATGGCATGGCTGTAAAATTCCTTTTTTTTCTTTTCTGCTACAAAAAGCAAAGAAAATTTTTCTATGCTCTGATACAAAACTTGACGCAGACCCCTCCCCAAACCCGCAGGTCAAGATCCGCACAGGATCTTTTCTTTCGGCCCCCTGAGAGCTCGACTGGCTCTTCTATTTACTTTTCAGGAAATCTACCCACAACAACACCTTGAGGGAATTCTTCCTTTATTTTGGGATATCGGATTTCGTGATTTCGCGAATCCCTTAGTCGAGCGCCTTACCTCTTTGACCTCCAAAACTCGAAATAATTAAACACTTGACCCTTCCTGATGTCAATTTTGGCTTTTTTTCTTTCGCGATTTCAAGAGTTGCGATGATGAGAAACCCTACTCCTCGACTCCCGAAGTCCCGAAACCCAAATTACTGAAATCCTGAAATCCCCCTTTTTATGGATATAAACGACTGTGAACTTTCCCTTGATCCAACGGTCAGCGCAATTTCGCGTACCGGGAGTTTGATATGCCAAATCTTGAACTCTATGTCCTCTCCACCTCCCGATCTTCGAAATCCCAAAATACCGAAATGGTACTTCACCTCGTTGTTTCAAAAACTCAACAAGAAGTCTCCTATCCTTCCACATGTTGCCTCCCCTTTGTTTCTAGTTTTCTCCTCTACTATATCCCAATCTCTCTCCCTCAAGACTTCTGAAAGCCCGAACTCCAAAGTTCCGAAAACTTGAACTTGCTTACTTTTCCACTCTACCCTGACGAGAATCCTTTCGGGCTTTGGGTACTTGATGTGTCAAGACCCAAACTTGCAACTTGGAATTTTGAAGCCTGAAACTCCAAAAAAAATCTAACGGCCCCAGAAATCTTGATCAACGGTTGATGTTAATTTAGGCTATCCAAAGGATGGCTCTATCCTGACTGATATCCCTCTTGCAGCTTCCGCAGATTCAATGATCCCCACTGTTTCAGGATTCTTCTCAAAGAATTTCGACCATCCAAACTTTTCCTCAAAGAAATATGGTTCTAACTTGCCCTCTAAACAATGACCAAAGACTCCTCTTCTACTCTTCAACACCTTGAGGGCATGAACTACCCTAAGCTTCCTTTCTAGAACTCAAATCTCCTATGAGATTTCTGCACGCACTCCTTGCGGCATTCTTCAAATATGTCTAAGTATTTGAGTTCTTTTGACTCTATGCAACTCCATGCGACAGTAGTCTTCAACCCTCTCCTTGGTTGACAAGTTATGAAATTTCAACCAGCCTGTGCACACATTTCATGGCTTCTGTGCCTGACTTGCACTTCTGCAGAAGATGAGAACAACGGCATCGCTTCTGAGCTTTCAGATGTGGACTATGAACCCGTCAACGCACTCCTTGCGGACGTTTCACTACAATCCTTGCTAGAACTCTTGCTCAGATAGAGAAACAATTGAAAATCATTCCCTTACTCTCTTAGACTTCAAATACTTAACATGAAATCATACATACATAGCATAAAATAAAATGTACAATAGAAAGAGTAAAACAACCACGAGCATAACATTTATCATGTATACATAGAAAGTATTAGAACATCATGAGTCTGAATCAAAGCTTCATATATATTAATTTCAGAACTTATGTACATGGATTCTTCTTCACAGCTCTCTGCTTCTTCTCCTCTATGCTCTATGCTAAATTTATAATGTTAATGTTACAATATGAGGGTGTCTAGAGTCGTTTTCCCTCCAGCTCCTAAAACTGTCTAATCTAGAATTTAAATCTACCTACTTACATTAACTTCCTATAAATGCCTCTACACCTTACAGATGAGAGCAAATCGCTCAAGATCTGTTTACAATAAGGAATTACACACTCTCTTAACTATTACATTAATGTTTCAAAACATTTCATAAATGTGCACTGGTGCTTTCCAGTTGTCTTCCATCTTCACGCTTACTTGTTGCTTACGATGCTAGTGATGCTCCTGCATCATACTCCCTCACTTGAAAATTTTCATGGACTTCTGTTCATGAGTTCTTACACTGTCTATCCATGCTTCTGAATTTCTGCTTCATTCTCCCAATTGGCATCTTCAACTGGATGTCCCTTCCATATTACCAAGTATTCGAAATATTCTTTTCTCCTCGTCTTCTTGCTGACTCTCTTGTCAAGTATACTTTCCATCTTTGGCTTTTCAGCTATAGGCATTTGTTTAGCCCACTGAACCTTTGTCTGTTCACTGTCTGCTCCTGCTCCTTCATCTTTGTAAGGGTACAAATCTGACATATTGAATATCGGTGAAATTTTGACCCCATCGGGTAATTCAATCTCGTATGCATTTTCCCAAAATTTCCTTATGATCTTACATGGTCCCATATTCTTCATCTTTAGTTTGTTATGCGTTCCCTTTGGTAACCTTTCCTTTCTCAAGTGTGTAAGAATTAAATCATCAAATTCGAACTAAAGTTGTCACCTGTGTTGATCTACTCTATGCTTATACTCATGGCTTGAATTCTGCAATCGCCTCTTCACTTGGCTATGAAGTTCCTTCATTGCCTCTGCAAAATATTCTACACTAGCACTTCTAGTTTCATCCTGTTCTGAGCCTTTCAGTTCAGAAACTCCCCTGGGTTGCATTCCATAAACAATCTGAAATGGACTCTGCCTCGTGCTTCTATTGATCGAATCATTGTAAACAAATTCCGTCTGCGGTAGAATGTGATCCCACTGACTATGGTGTTCAGTCACTAGGCTCCTTAATAGATCTCCCAAGCTTCTGTTTACAAATTCTGTTTTCCCATCTATCTGAGGGTGATATGGTAAGCTAAATGACAAACTTGTCCCCATCTTATTCCATAAAGTCCTCCAGAAATGTCCGACAAAATTGGTGTCTCGATCCGAAACTATACTTCTGGGTAAGCCTTGAAGTCTGACAACTTCCTTGAAAAACAGGTTTGCGATATGAGTCGCGTCACTGGTTTTCTGACATGGTATAAAGTGTGCCATTTTAGAAAATCTATCTACCACCACAAAGATTGTCTCAAACCCTCTTTGCATTCTTGGCAGCTCTAACACAAAATCCATGCTCACTGCATCCCACTCCCTCTCTGGTATGGGTAACGGATGATATAACCATGTGTTCTATTTCCTTCCTTTTATGTGCTGACAAATTCTGCATCTGTCCACAAACCTTTTGACATCTTCTCTCATCCCTGGCCAAAAATATGAGCCATTTAATTTCGATAATGTTTTATCATGACTGAAATGTCCGGCCAATCCTCCAATATGTTTTTCGTTCAACAGATTCTCTTTCATGGAGCATTTTGGAATGCGCAATTGATTATCTCTGAATAATAATCCATCCTGCATCATATATTCATTCCATTGGCTTCTGTCGCTGAGAATTGGATTCTCAGATGCCTCATACACCTCTTTGAAATTTGGATCATTTATGTACATGTCCTTGAGGTTATCAAAACCCAAAGTTTTGACTCTAAATTCCTGCATCAGTAAACATTTCCTGCTCAAACCATCAGCAACTTTGTTAGCAGTTCCAGAAATATGTTTAATTACAAAATTAAAATTCTGCATATACTCAACCCATTTTGCATGCTTTTGGTTCAACTTTTCTTGTTGAGTCACGAATTGTAAAGCATGATTATCATTGTACAAAACGAACTCTTTAGGAACCAAATAGTGCCTCCACTTCTTCAGTGCCTGTATGACCGCATAAAATTCTTTATCATATGTGGAGTACTTCACTTTTGCTTCATTCAGTTTCTCACTAAAGTACATGATTGGTCTATCGTCTTGGCTTAAGACCGCTCCAATTGCAAATAGACTAGCATCACATTTGACCTGAAATGTCTTGTTGAAATATGGCAACACCAAAATTGGTTGTTCAGTAATTTTCTTTTTCAACAAACTGAAACTTTTCTCTGCTTCTTCCATCCAGTGAAATGATTTATGTCTTTTCTTCACTTTGTCCATCATCGATGTGCTAATTCCACTAAAATTTCTTATGAATTTCCGATAGAAACTAGCCAATCCATGAAAACTTCAAACTTCAAAGATACTCTTTGGCGACGGCCAATTCTTAATCACCTCCACTTTATCTGGATCCATCTTCAACTTATCTACAGAAATAACAAACCCCAAATAAATGAGCTATGTCTTCATGAATGAGGATTTCCTCATATTTATCAGCAGCTTCTCTTGTTGTAGCCTCTTCATCACTGTAGCCAAATGTTTCAGATGCTCTGCCTCTATTTTATTGAAAATCGGTATGTCATCAAGATACACAATGACAAATTTTCTGATGAAATCCTTCAGGACATCATTCATCAATATCACAAAGGTACTTGGCGTGTTTGTTAAGCCAAATGGAATAACAAGCCATTCATACAACCCTTCCTTAGTCTTAAATGATGTCTTCCATTCATCACCTTCTCTCATACGAATCTGATGATATCCACTTTTCAAATCAATCTTCGAAAAAAAAATTGCTCCACTCAAACAATCCATCAAATCATCCATCCTTGGAAATGGAAATCTATACCTAATGGTAATCTTGTTAATTGCTCTTGAGTCTGTACACATCCTCCAGCCTCAATCTTTCTTTTGGTTGAGCAGTGTTGGAACAACACATGGACGAAAGCTTTCTCTAACCAACCCTTTGTCCATTAAGTCTTGGACCTGTCTCTTGACCTCTTCATTCTCCTGCGGTGTCAATCTGTATGTTTCTTTGTTTGGTAAACTAGCTCCAAGTATAAGATCGATATGATGACTTATACTCCTGATAGGTGGCAATGAACGAGGTAGTTCGTCCACTACTATATCAGCAAACTCTTCCAGTAGCTGCTTGATTTCCTCTGGTAAATCATCCACCCTCATATTGGTTAAAACAATCCAAGGTTTTCTATCCACAATGAATTGTGGATCTTCCTTCTTCTTAACCTCCTTAAGAAGTTCCTTCCCACTCATGAGAAGTAGAGTGTTGCTTACTTCAGGTTTCACCTCTTTGTCCTTAATCGGCAACAACATGTGAGTTCTCCCATTCTTCTCTAGGGTGTATGTGTTCTTTCTCCCATCATGAACCACATTCCTGTCATATTGCCACGGTCTACCCAGCAATAGATGACAAACATCCACGGGAATGACATCACACAATATCTTATTGTTATATCCCCCTATTTTAAATTCAACTAAACATTGTTTAGTGACATTTACCTAATGTCCTTTTTGTAGCCATGAAACTCTATATGGACTTGGATGTTCAATAGTCTCCAGCTCCATCTTTTCTACCATCTCCGTAGAAATGAGATTGTCTGTGCTACCACTGTCCACGATGACCTTGCATACCCTGTCTTTGGTCTTGCAAGCAGTCCGAAAAAGATTGTTCCTTTGTACTGGATTCTTCGCCTCCTTTTCTGGCATTAAGAGAACCTTCCTCATCACCAGTGATCTTCTACTTTCAGCATCCTCTGCCTCAACATTCAGCCTTTGTGCTTCGGCAATGTGAGTCTCACCACCTTCTTTCTTCTTATCTGAACATTCATAAGACTTATGTCCATTCTTTCCACATGTGAAGCATTTTATTTTTCCACCTCTGCCTCTTCCTCTTCCTCTAGCACGAGGAAAAGTGTTATTATCAGCATACTTTCCTCTCTGTTCGACATACTGCCCTCTCTGTGAGATTCCACCTCTCTCAGTCTGAAGTTGAGGTTTCTTCCACTCTTCTTTAGGTTTCTGATTCCTATCCTGGGCAACTGTTTTGCCTCTAGGTTGACTTCTGCCTCGGCCTCTCTGACCTTGTTTTCGGCTCAGCTTCTCTTCAGCCTTCAGAGCCATCTGATAAGCATCTTCCACTATTCGAACGGTCATCATGCTCATCTCATCTTGGATGTCATATCTCATACCATTCATATATATGGCAACCTTTTCATCATCACTTTCACGATGACCTGCTCTGATGTTTAACTTGTAGAATTCTTCAGTATACTCCTTCACTGACATCAGCTTCTGTCTCAAATTTTGCATCCTCCGAAATAGAGTAATTTGATAATTCTTGGGTATGAATTTTTCTTTCATCTTCGCAATCATTCTATCCCAACTCTTGATTTTTTGCTTGCCTTTGCAATGTCTGTTAACCTGCAGTTCATCCCACCACAATGCTACATGTCCTTTAAGTCTTGTGACAGCATNGCATGTTTGACATTTTTGCCTTGCTCGACATCTTCATAGTCAAAATACGTGTTCAAAGCTCTAATCCAATCTAGAAGCTCTTCAACATCCAGATTTCCCTCATATACTGGAATGTCCATTTTTTCCCTGGCACCCATCCTTGCAACATCCCTAAGTAGGCATTCATTTGTTGTATCCTCTGCTGCAACTTCTTCTCCTTCATTTTCGGCTTCATTTTCACTTTTGGAATCACTGAGATCCCCAACACCGACTGTGCACCTCTGCGCTATTTCCATAGCATCCATGATAGCACGTAATTCATGCACATCTCTTACACCTGGTGGATCAGGTAATTGCCTACCCCTTCTTCTTGGCATTTTCAGTTCCTCCGGTGGATCAGGTGTTTGTCTGTTTCTTCTTCTCGGCGATATGGCTGTAAAATTCTTTTTTTTTTTCTCTGCTACAGAAAGCAAAGAAAATTTTCCTATGCTTTGATACCAAACTTGAAGCAGACCCCTTCCCAGACCCATAGGTTGGAATCCACACAGGATCTTTTCTTTTCGGCCCCTGAGAGCTCGACTGGCTCTTCTGTTTCCTTTTTGGGAAATCTACCCACAACAACACCTTGAGGGAATTCCTCCTTTATTTCGGGATATCAGATTTCATGAATCCCTTGGTCGAGCACCTTACCTCTTCCACCTTTAAAACCCGAAATACTTAAACACTTGACCCTTCCTGATGTCAATTTCGGATTTTTTTCTTTCGCGATTTCAAGAGTTGTGATGACAAGCAACTCTACTCCTCGACTCCCGGAGTCCCGAAACCCGAATTACCAAAATCCCCCTTTTTATGGAGATCAACGGCTATGAACTCTCCCAGGAGTTCGATATTCCAAATCTCGAACTCTATGTCCTCTCCACCCCCTGGTCTTCGAAATCCAAAAATACCAAAATGGTACTTCACCTCGTTGTTTCACAAACTCGACGAGAAGTCTCCTGTCCTTCCACATGTTGCCTCCCCTTTGTTTCGGGTTTTCTCCTCTGCTATATCCCGATCTCTCTCCCTCGAGACTTCTGAATCCCTGAACTCCAAAGTTCTGAAAAGTTGAACTTGCCGACTTTTCCACTCTACCCTGACGAGAATCCTTTCGGGCTTCGGGTACATGATGTGTCAAGACCCAAACTTGCAACTCGGACTTCCGAAGTCCGAAACTCCAAAAACAATCTGACGCCCCCCCGAAAATCTTGATCAACAGTTGACGTTAATTTAGGCTATCCAAAGGATGGCTCTGTCCTGATCGTTATCCCTCTCGCAGCTTCTGTTATCTCCTTGAAGAATTTTGAGCGTTCAAACTTTTCCTCAAAAAACTATGGTTTTAACTGGGCCTCTACATGATGACCAAAGACTCCTCTTCTACTCTTCTCCTCTGTTTCTTACGATGCTGGTGATGCTCCTGCATCAATATATCTCAAAAACAATGATGAACATAAAGTGGCTCTCGAAAATAAAGGAAAAAAATGAAAAATTTTCATATATCTCAAAAACTATGCTAAGTTAAAAGTGTCTCAAACCTAAATGTGCTTATTGATATACAAATCATAACAAAGGTATATGATTCCCATAACTTGTGCCTACAAATAAGAAGTAAGAAGTAATTATAAGTTAAACATTAATAAAATAAGTTTAAATTGTTAAATATTATTAAAATATAATATCCACTATGCTAAACCAAGCCATTGGATATAGGCCACTACAAAGGTATATGATCAGTCCCGAACTGTTAAATTTGAAAACCTTATTGTACCTGTTGTTCGTGGTTGAAGCAACAAACAAAATTGATGTAACGACCCTAATTGAATAAATTATTAAAGATTACAAAGAAAAATTAATTAAAGAAAATAAGTGTGATTAATTAAGTAATAATCAAACTGAAGATCACATTTAATGACTTGTGACAAAAATTTAAGAGATAAATAAAAAAAATGAGATAAGAGGGATTGCGTATGCAGCAGAGGGTGGCGTATGCAGGGCGAGAAGCCCAGAAATCCCGAGAGGATAAAAATGTTAATGAAGAAACGAAGGACGGAGGACAGGGGTGGTTGAGGAGTGAATGCGTGAGTTGGCAGGGAGGAATAAGGGAAGGGAAGAGGGGGATGTGTGCACCATTCGGAGGAGGAGGAGGGAATGGATGCGGAAAACTGTTGTTTTGCCATCTGCAGATAGCCGAGAGCTTTACTGTGATATGTGTGCTCAGATTGAGACACGAGACTTACTGGTTATGACATATTGATCAGGGAGGCACCGAGTTGCTATAGGTTTTGGGCACGGGGGCCAGGATATCCGTAGATATCCTGGAGCTAGGGCGTTTTTCCTAGTTGGCAGGGTGGACATTAGTTTTGGGCAGTTATTTTCTGTGTCTGTGGCAGGACTGGACTGTGTAGCAAGGCAGCAAGGCAGCAAGGGCAACAGAAATTAGCATTAGAACTAGGTACTTTGTCAAGTTATGTAATTATTTCTTTCTGATATGAAATCAGTATTTATTGATAAATCTAAGTTAGTGAGGTTTCTGTTATAAAAATCAATATTATGCTATGAAGTTATTGTCTCAATTAGGAAATAAATTGCTTATGAAAATAAATGATGTTTAGAAATATTAGACCATTACAACTGAGCATAAGAGTTTAGCATATAGATTGTCAGTTTTAAATAGTCCTAACCATTAGTCCCCACGCCATGCTTCACATCCATCACAACATCACATTAATAATTATTGTATTATAAATGGATAAAAATGGATTGGAATTAAAACTACATCAAAATTATTAATGAAATCGTTCCAATAGAAAAATGGTGAAGGAATGTCTGTTTTAAGGGAGGTATGGCCAGAAATGTAAATCTCTGGTTGCAAATAATAAAAGGAATGAAGGATTGCCAAATATTTGCATGCAAGTCACATTACCACGAGTGGAGTGCATTTTAGGAAGCGTGTCATAGTTTACTTGTTGAAAAAGAGATATGGTTTAAATGTAAAATTGTAAATGATGTTAATTTAGTTTATTAATCTTAAACATGTAAATAAGATGATTTAATAATAATTTTTTAATATGATTAAGTAAATATAAAAAAATAAATGTATTAACAAAAACATTTAAAAATAATAAAAAATTATAACATCAAATGTTTGTATGATTTGGAAATACTAAAAAGAATATATCAACATTTTTAATTACTAAATTACTAACTGTAAGATTCAAATTTATAATTAAAAGATCATTACTTATTTCCAATAAATATATTAGAATAAGTTGTACCATGTATGTGACTGTTAAATGCCCTTTCTCGCATATTTTGGGTGCTTCGTTTATTTAACAAATATTAAGAAAAAAATTAGAACGATAAATACTGAATAATTTTAAATATTGGAATAAATACGAATAATACATCGATAAAAGGTTCAATGGAACTAATATTTCTTTAAATAATTTGAAACATTCTTCACAAAGTCATAATTATGTGTCATATCCCTCACTCGGGGATTCTTACAGGAATAACTGTAAAGCCATATCGCCAGGTTGTGGATGGAAGCCGCTTCCACTGTTGTGGATCGAAGCGGCTAGCTTCTCAGTTACGACGAAATATGTTTCTGGGATTTGAACTTTTGTGGCTTATGAAGCACCTCTGTTTGAGGCCATTTTTGCCACTGTTCTTCATGCGACACCAGCGAAATTACCCTCCTCATGGAGTTCTTGGCAGATTAATTTTCCTCGGCATCCACAGCCATCGCGTTCTAGGCGTCTAATGCGCCTATTCACATTCCTTCTGATTTCATTCCTGCAGCTCATTATAAATTCTGGATCATATATTTCCATCTCCGTCCGATGTTCTTGAGGAGGCTGTGAAACCGAATCAACCGAACAAAGAGGCTTCAGG
>JASDQU010363978.1:0-11653 GCA_032191745.1 Picea mariana
GGTAACAAAAATTCACCTAACAATCTACAACATAACAAACAACTAGTTAATGTGAGAATATTAATCATAAAAAATGCATTCTTATTTTACACATTAATTAACACTAAAAACAAATATAAAAAAATCAACATTTATGTACAGTATGAGATGAAACATATTACATACCTTAGTATCTGTGTCATACAAGTGTTCGAAAAATTATTCATAACCTTTAAGTTCACCAGCAATAATGTAGCGGAGAGAATATTTTCTCTTGATCCTTCATAAAGTCGTTTATTTCCCTTTTCTAATAGAGGTTCATCATAAATACCAACATTTTTCCCATCCTCATCCGGCTGTGAAAACAAATCTTGGATCATTTGATTTGTCCCATCATCTTCTTCCATGGGATCATTAACTTGATTTGTCCCATCATCTTCTTCCATGAGATCCTCATTTGCTTGGTCATGATGATGTTCCTCAACTTGTACAACA
This sequence comes from Picea mariana, assembly GCA_032191745.1. NCBI lineage: Eukaryota > Viridiplantae > Streptophyta > Pinopsida > Pinales > Pinaceae > Picea > Picea mariana. The sequence continues at coordinate 475 of JASDQU010363978.1, forward strand.
TCATTTCTACTAATACTTGGTGCAATATTCTGCAGAAAGTTAGAGGGCAATTCTAACTTTATAATTACAAACATTCATGCAAAATTAGTGTATACTATAACAAACATTCAAACAATATATATACATATATATAATTTTATATAAAATTGACAAAATAAAAAAAGATAATGAATATATAGCTAATTACCATGGGACGATATTCATTCGATCTGCCATCAATGTGACCATATTTCCTACAATGTTTTGTAGCTGTTGCTATTAAAATTCTTACGGGACATCTTAGGCAACATTTTTTACAAGGGCAATAACATCTACCATCACCCATTTCACCCGCTTTACCTTTTTCCCCACCTCTAACAACATTCTGTGACATTTTTCCGCACAAAAATACCCTTTCGAAACCGTCGTTGTGATAGCAAGATTGTCGCAACATCTTTAAATCATCAAATATTATAGGCCAATTTTAGGTCACTATCATCGCAATTGCGACGATAGTGACCTAAAAATATATATTTTTTCCACCTATTTATTTTAGGTCATTTTCAACGGTAAATTTTGACTGAATTATTATGGTCAATGTTCGTCACAAGAGCGACGAACAATCTACAGGTGTTGCTCATGAGACGAACATTGACCATAATATTTTAGTCAAATTGTAGGCGTCGAGATTGCGACAAATACATGGTAGATTTAGAAAACATGAAATTTTTCTCTTGCATGTTGCGACGAAAGAGTACTTTCGTTGCAAGTGGTCGTCGCAAATTTTTCAATATGTAGTAGTGATATATACTAGTGAGCCGTTGGCACCAAGTCTTGGTTCAGTTTTAGACGCACTTGAGTAGTGCGCTAGGATTGTTTTCCAAAGAAAAAGTGCGCACATTCCACAGTGTTTCACACACTCGAGGAAGTGCGTTGGGGTTACCTTGAAGTGCACATCGGACCAAGTTTTATACGTGTGTGTGTGTGTGTGTTTAAGGTTAGAGAGCCCGTGTGGTTATTGGGTTGGTGAGTCGGGATGAAAAAAATCCAATGCACCTATCCTTGTAAAATGTAGTCACACTCAAATTATTAATGAAATCACATTGCTGCGCGTAAACCAAAAGTCTAAAAGAGACAAGGGCCTAAACTCCAACGAAAAGGGAAAAGGGGGGCTTAATTCCAAGGGAATATTTTATTAATATTTTTGAAAAGTATAATTTATGGATATTTATTTATCCTAAGCTCTCAAGGGATGGGAACAAGTCACCAGGTGGCTAAAGCTAGTTCTGAAGGTGACAAGTGTCCAGTTATTACCATGAAAATATATGGTTAAACCTTAGTGTATTTTGGGGGGATTCACTCATTTTTCTTGAGGGGAAGGATCATCTAAACGGGGGACGACCACTACCTTACCTGCAGATAAAAACTTGGAAAGAGGTTTCCATATAGTAACCAGATTTTTTGCTGGAAGAGGAGGGTTGTTAGGCTTGTGAGCATTCTCTCCAGATAAGATATTTGATGTAGAAGAGGCGGGTTTTTAGGACCATGAGAATTCTCTCCATATGAGAGATTTTTTGTCAAAGAGGAGGGTTGTCAGTCCCGTGAGCATTCTCTCCAAGTGAGATATTTTTTGTCGAAGAGGCGGGTTGTTAGGCCCATGGGCATTCTCTCCAGGTGAGATATTTTCTAGGAATTGTTCCTTGGTGCGTTGGGCATTAGTTACATGGCTCTAAGAATTCCCATCCAACCTATTTCTAAATCCCTGGAAGGGAAGTGGGGAAGCTGAAGGATTGTTGAGTAGAGAAGGGGCACACTCCCTGGGGTGGGACATGCATGTGGGGAATGATAGACTGTAGGTTAGTTGCAGTAGTTGGGCACCTTAGAATGAGAAATTTTGTTGATTATCAGACCTTAGCTTGGCATTAGGAATCCTTTTTCCATGGTGGAGTTTAAGCCCCAACTCAGGGGTGACATGTTGCTGAAATTTTATGATCAATAGAGTCTATGGCTGGGAGGAATGTTTGAGCTCTACGCATAGTTGTTGACTCTTTATAAAAGATAAGTGTCCTTCACGTGCTTGTCTAATTTACTGTGTACTTATTTACCTATGTCTAATATGGGTTTATTTCCTATATGATGTTGCATATGATCAATTGCAGTTATTCTGTTTAATGTTGATTGCACATATAAAGCATGATGTTGTTATTCAATATTTTTTGTCGCACATGCATAGTATGGAAGTTATTAAGTATTCATGTTAGTTAATTTTGTAATAATGGTCATGAGTTTCTGAGGCGAGGCTAGAATTTCTATGCGTGAAGGGAAATAATCCTTGCATGTAATATCTTGGGTTCGTTGTGTGAACAAGAAAGCAGTCCACACACAAGGGTAATAGAATTTGTGTGTGACACCAGAATGGTAGAGTGCGCAATAGTAATCAGTGTTTAGAGTGGTTACATGCGTAGTAATACTTGTGTGCTCTGAATTATTGTGCGCGCAATTGTATTCTATGCTAATTCAACTTTTATAACTAGTGTCTGAAGAGGAAAATTTGTGTGGCATGAGCCAACTTGGGATCGTGCACGTTCCCTCATGTGTTTCTATGCAAATTAACGTTATAGTGTAGAATCTGCACACTAGATCTTTGGAGTGGAATTGCTCAACAATAAGCTGGGTATGTTATAAAGTTGTATCATAGCATTTTGTTAAGGCTGGTAATGGGGAATGTTACATGAAGCATCTATGGATCTTCCTCCTATAGTTCCATTTCCTCACTTATAATGATCTTAGTGTAGCCCTATAATCCTTAGACACTTACCAAGTTATCTAAGTACTTCATGCAAATTACCTAATAAGACTCAACCAAAGTCCAAGTAATTGACTTAGAATATTGCAGAAATATCATGCCAATCACTCGTTGATTGAATTTTCTTAAATGACCAATGATGAATGGTGTTGCACAATTGAGGCATCCTCTTTATATGGTGGACGATACCTTTTTGTTTTCTTCTTCTAAGGTGCCTTGCACCCTACTCCACACCCAAGTGGACCCAAACATGCAATCGAGTCCACTCTCTCTTCCAAGTCTTGGAACATTCATCCCCTTGGGTCCTCATATCCAACAACTCGTGCGTTTATTCCCAAGGTTTCCCAAAGTCTTGTATGTTCGACAATTGCAACTATCCCACTTGAAAAACATCTAATTCAATATTTTCTCTTATTTTTACTTCACGTCATGCCAAGCATCCATCTATATAACTTGCAGTGTATATCTAACTATCTAAGAAATACTATTGGTGGCCTAAGGAACTGTGCATACAAGTCAAGGCACTTCTACCTAGCACACCCATGAACCAATGAATTATTTTCATCTAAGCCAACATGTGACTTCTATAAGAATCCCTAAATGAAGACACTTATATTGTTGCCATACTTTTTCAAATTGCTTTGCTATCTCTACTACACTTAGGCATGCCTTGTGATCATGCAAGACTACCCAAGGCATGCTCATATATCCCTACAACCTGTCATTGCAACCAAAAGAAGCATGCCAATGATTGTCTCAATGGACGGGTAAAGGAATTCATTTCCAACTCCAAGGCAAGTGCCTTACATTCTCTCGAACTTAAATTTATTTTCGAACTCAGAAACATCTCCAAGAACTTTTGCAGTTCTCCAAAGTTATCACCCGTACTGTGACATCCATCCGTGGTTGAATTTTTCAACCACTTCACAATGACACGAATAGAATCATCATGGAGTTTCTCACTGCTCAAACTACCATTGAAGTAAAGTTCCTTTTTCCAATTCTACCACAGACTATTTCTAGGGTGTTAATGTTTCTCCCATTGTCGTTTTCACTTCCATTGTTAGTGATACAACTCAACCTTCACTAATGTGCTTATGCAATTCAACTATCAAGCATTTCTTTTATGTCCATGTAAGTGAGTATACTTTCTAGAGTTTGAGGGTTAGTTCTTAATTTATTAGCTATTATTTCCATAGTTTACTATGCCCAAGGATGACCATTTGTATTTTCCTTCAAAATGAATCAAATATTAGCGATCATATTGCATGTAACTTTGCACTTAAACCTACTTTTATGTTCTAGATGATTCTTTCACTCCCCTTATCACCATTTTGATATGTTTTACTTTTCATTCCCGTGACATATTTCAAAACTTTTTAAGACATTTAAATTGTTAATATACTTTGATGTATATTAAAACATATAGAGAAGCTAAAATCCTAAAACCCTAGGTTTAGGGTACCAAATAGAAGTTCTTGGAAATATAACTTGATGAGAGAATTAGAGCTTCTAAGAAAAAAGGTTTTGAGAACTATGGTGGCCAAACAACTCTTTTTTTTCTTTTATATATTGATCAAAATGATGGTCAGTGGTATGGATGGGGATATATACATAGTTCTAACCTTGTCTAGATTAGTGTTTCTCTTGGGATGATAGAGAAATGAGATAAAGGCATGGAAATTAGTGTATAGAGAATAAAATGAGGTTTAGGATATGGGTGTGGGTTTACAAATATTTTTGTACACCTCATCTCCTCCATAGTAGAATTGAGCCTAGTCAAACAAGTGGTTATAAGTTCTTGTAATCTAGCGAAAATGATGATTACTTTTTCCACATTAGATATCCAACTTCAAACATAACTCATATTGACCAACCACTCACATTTATCATAGAAGTTCTTGGAAAGATAAGTTGATGAGGGCATTATATCTTCTAGGAAAAAGGTTTTGAGAACTAGGGTGGCCTAACAACTCTTTTTGTTCTTTTATATATTGATAAAATGATGGTCAAAAATATGTATGGGGATATATATACATAGTTCTAACCTTGTCTAGATTAGTGTTTATCCCTGGATGATAGATAAATGAGATCAAGGAATGAAAATTAGTGTATAGATAATAAAATGAGCTTTAGGATATGGGTGTGGGTTTACAAATATTTTTATACACCTTGTCTCCTCCATATTAGAGTTGAGCCTAGTCAAACAAGTGGTTACAAGTTCTTGTAATCTAGCGAAAAGGATGATTACTTTTTCCACATTGGATATACAAATTCAAACATAACTCATATTCACCAACCACTCACATTTATCATATAAGTTCTTGGAAAGATAACTTGATGAGGGCATTAGAGCTTCTAGGAAAAAAAAATTGAGAACTAGGGTGCCCTAACAACTCTTTTTTTTCTTTTATATATTGATCAAAATGATGGTCAACAATATGGATGGGGATATATACATATTTCTAACCTTGTCTAGATTAGTGTTTCTCCCTGGATGATATAGAAATGAGATCAATGCATAAAAATTAGTGTATAGAGAGTAAAATTAGGTTTAGGATATGGGTGTGGGTTTACAAATATTTTTGTACACCTCATCTCCTCCATAGTAGACTTGAGCCTAGTCAAAGAAGTGGTTATAAGTTCTTGTAATCTAGCGAAAATGATGATTACTTTTTCCACATTGGATCTACAACTTCAAACATAACTCATATTGACCAATCACTCACATTTATCCTAAGAAATGAATGATATAGGCATGGCCCACTCAAAATCCCCAGGCACAAGTTTCTCTCATAGTGAAACATTACAACCATTCCACTTGATTGATTTATCTTCCTTTCCACGAAAGTTAGGTATTTCCGTTGATTCTTAATCGGGGTATAACCACAACCCTCAAATTACAACTTCAATGTATTAACAATAATGATCTCAAATAGTTATGATCCTTTTTCTAGTATATTCTCCTATGTTTTGTCTTTCCAACGACTTTTGAATCACCTGAGTCGGAGATCTCAATCAAAAGTTATGATAATTCGGTGTACACAGTGCATGATTTTTTTTTCTTATGATGTTTTAAGCATTTGGTTCATAACAAGAATATTTTGTGAGAGGGAACATGGGAGAGGAACAAAACACTTTGTTTGTGATTACAGTTGCCTCGATGGTGTAATATCATGTCTTTATATCTCCCCCTAATAATTCTAATAGTGCATCTGGTAAGTGGAAAGTGCTCTAGTGAAACAATAACACCTATAGTAGAATACAATATTCGATAAATCACATGAATTATCATGATGCAAAATCATGAGATTTTGGACCTCCACACATACACAAATATTACGTGAATAACCATGATTATTTTTTTCATAATTGTCTAGCAACCTCCACACATACACCTCACCTTGTAACATTTTCTTACTATACAATGCATTTTCATGATATAATTTTATGGACAATAAAATAGTTCATAGATAAGATATGTATATTTACATGGGAAAAATATTCTCAAAACTATGATCCATGATATGTTAGTGGAATATGTGCATATATGATGAAATGGGTCTTCATTTAATTTTGTGAAAATTTGGAACTCTCTGAAACTAATAGTGCATTTTGAACTTGAATCACACTCTCATTGTTGCTGAGAGTTCACTGTCATTCAAAGTCGACTAATCTTCCACCCTTGTTACAATTGTTCATTGTCATTTGAAGTAGACCAAGACTAATATATTTTGTCTTATTTTTGTTGGGTATGTGTTATATTCTTGGAAAAATTGATCCAATGTACTGTAGACTAATATGGGAGAAAAAGGGGTTTGGGGGTGCTTAACATCCCTTAGCCGAGAGGTTTGTGGGGGTTCAGGGGTGGGAGCCCTCGAGAAAAAATTTTTGGTCCATTTTTGGCAGTTTGTTTCTTCTGTTTTTTGGCATATGGTTTTTTCTGATGGTTTTCTAATTCCAGTTAAGGATTTAGTGTTGTTGACTAATCCAGGTCAATGGATTAGAGGTTTGGATGTCGTGAGATCTTATATGTATATTGTATAGTAAACAATGAATAAAATGATGAATATAATATTAGAGGTGCGGCTCTAAACAGGTTACTGGTTTTCCTAGTTTGGGTTTGCAAGGTAAAAATATATGTGTAATGTGTGTGTGTGTGTGTGTGTGTGTGTGTCATTGTATATTTTATGTTTTATTAATAATCTATTTGTACAAGTTTAAAATCTACAATTTTCACCTCCTACTCAACCGAATCCCTCTCAAGTTGGTTTTTCATTTGGAATTATTTTTTTTGTCTTTGTTAATGCAAATATCTATCAAGTATTATAGAATTGCAATATGTTTAATATTAAGAAAGAAAGTAAGGTATTGTGGGTGGGACATAAAATTATCAAGCCCATTTATGTTTTTTTCCAATTAGCATCATTTTGGATTAATTTATTTTCCAAAATTTGGCAATAAAATGAATGAAGATGTTTGTTGTCGCTACTTAGTCTTTGCAAGCTAATAAATTAATTAAAAGTTAAAACCTTGGGTCTAGCCTTGATCCCTTGATAAAATTGTTTGAAAGAATCCTTGAATGAGATTCCATATATATGGGAATGCTAACACTACTCACAAATTGTTTGAAAGAATGTCTGAACAAAACAACTACCAAATTTGCATTTATACATATTCTTTCATTGACATGGGTAATTTCAAACTTTCTTTGGCATTGTTTAGTATGCAGTGTCAGTGATTTTTCTCATTATATGGATTTTTATCCACTTAGACCTCCTAAACTTCATTATAGGGCTTTCTGGAAACTAAGACCTCCTATAATTCATTATAGGGATTTTTTATGAGCATTGATGTGACCAAATATCAAGTTCCATCTACTTGCATGCCTTTGCAGGACTCCTTGGAATTATAAGGATGGATGGAAGAAACATATTTGTCATGCCAAATTATGTTATTGTCATATGTAGTTATTCACTTTCCCTTTCTTGAATTCCTCACCTATAATCCTTAACTATCTATCATATAGTTTATCCTTATGTTTATAATCACTCCAATAAGTGTTCACCTCCTTGGACTACTTATAGTTCTCTCTCTAAGCCAGGATATCACTTACATACTAATGTAATACCAAGGCAAACCCATATAGTATAGTATATGAGAATATTGGGCCTTCAAGATAGTATCTGATGGGATTTAGGGTAGTATTAATGGATTCAGAAGACCTAAACAATGGGGCTCCCATAAATGTTAAAATAATCTCTTCCACTTCCACTTCAATTAAATTATAATTCTAATAATTCTATTGCCTCACAATTCTGGATAATGGAAATGAACAAGATTCTCTAGATTTCTTAACAAAATTTGGTAATAAATTTATACTAGTGGAGAACACATTGATGAATTGAGATAATTCCAAATATCCTTTACTTTTTTCTTTCTTTTATATAACACACTGATGAATTGAGGCAATCTCCTTTCCTTGTTTTCAGGAAAATGGATCATAGAGAAGGCAAGAACTTGAAAATATACATAAAAATGAAAAGTGTAATTTAATTAATTACTTTTAAGTGGTGACACAATAGACAAATTAATGTTGTAAATTGTCTATTTCTATAAGTGTCATACAAATAGTTAATGCCTGGACAATGTTTCAAGCTCAAAAGAGACAATGGAGATNGATGGCTCCAAATTTTATTTTTAGATTTTGACACTCAACACAATCGGTCTCTGTATCGGACTGCCCTTGGCCTTCTTTGTGTCTTGTGGATTCCATTCTCCTTCTCTGAAGCCGAGCTGCAAAATGTCACGTCACTGTAGTGGAAACAAATTGTTGTCTGTTGCAGAAGAGAGAAAGAAGGCTTTGGCTGCACGAAGCCACTCTTGGTATGTGCAATGTCGAGAAGCTCCAAGGGGGGCATTAGCTACTATGGGAGAGGGATAAAGAACAATGACCAATAGGAATCGATACCGGGAAAGGCTGAATGACCAACCCAGTAAGAGAGAAGAGCTAGGAAGAAGCCACTCAACCCACCCAGGGAAAATTTCTAAGGCCACAGATGAGGGATCACAAGTATTATAAAAATTCCAAATTTGAATCTCACCATATGCCTTCATGATGTTGACACAAATCCAAAGGAATTCTGAATACGAAATAAATTGAAAGGTGTGATGAGGAATGGATCTAGATAGTACCTTGTTCATCTGATATACCCTGTGCCAAATGCGAACAAAGGGTGGAGAAGGTCTTGTGCTGATGCTTGCTGACCTAACCATTCCCATATAGTCAATTATTCTCATATTCTTATTCTTTGCACCTAAAGCCTCCTGACTGAAAAACATGAGAACACCTGTGAAAAAATAATCACCACCCATATTCATGATGAAACTGTGGTACTTACCACATCCCATGCATTTAACCAACTATCGTATTAAACATCACCTACTTGTCCACTTCAACTTAGTGGAGATCATGCATTGCATTGGCCAGCCACACGTCACTCTCTAATATTGGTGGGCCCCAAGATCCATAATAGGGTTTGGCTTCATGGAAAGGGGACTATGATTTCATGACTGTCGACCCCCATGAGCCCTAGGGTCTTACCTATGGCCTTATTGGCCATTTTTTTTTCTTTTGCATTATTGATTCAAATGACATGGGAATATTTTATATGCATAGAGCTAGCGAGGAGGAAGATTCTATCTATTAGGATTTTTAGGCTCATGTTATGAGGGGAGGAGCCCAATATCATTGTCCTAATTATCATCTTTGAGTCTCTCACTACAATCAAATTTTTTATTTGCCTTTTCTTTTCCAAATGGATCCCTTGAAGCATGGCATAATCCTCTGCTTTATTGTTTGTTTCTGTCCCCAAATTCCAATATTAATCAAAGAATCTAATTCCTCCAGGCCCAAAAATAACCCCCCCCTCGCACCTGTCTACCTTGGGTTTCCTTTGGATTCTCAAAAAAAAAAAGAGTGTGCCCAAGATTAGAAGGTAGACATTGCTAAAAAAATGAAAGAAGAAGAATGAAGCTGTCAACGTGATTGTTGTGAAGGCTTGGAACATAGAATGTGCAAAAGGTTAAATTTTGAGATCCAAGCTTTTTTGAATAAACTCCACATAGATTGATCCTCCAAGCTCAACCTTTTGGTGTTCATGAGATCTGTCAAGTGGGCTATCTCCTTTCTTGCTACATTTTGTGGGTGGATCCTTTTGTTATGAAAAGCAATTTTATTCCGGGCAAGCCAGATCTGCCAACTCACAAATTTCGGGGAAGATTTCCACAATCTCTTAAATACATATTTCCCTTGGAAATACCCTTGGTAATATTTTTCCCATTTTCCCATTAAAGTTTTGAATTTAAATGACCATATTACCTAATGAGACAACTCTTGGTATACTGTATCCCAAGTTTTTTTGGAGAAATCACACTCCTAGAAAATATGTTGGATTGTTTCTTGACTTCTTTGATAGAGAGCGCAAAGGAAAGGGTCGTTGAACCCTCTTTTCATTATATTTTCACATGTTAAGATGTTTCCATGCACAAGCATAAAAAAAAAAAAGTTTATTTTGGGAAGCACATCCGAGTTCCAAATGTTCTCTCACTAGGCTGTTTGGATCAGATTCCTTGAGTTGTCTAGGAGAATCTTATATCCTTCTTTCACAGTATAACCTTTAGTTCCCCAACCTCTATTGTCTGGCATGTTTCGGTGGATCGGGGAAGCCCCCTTTAGAGTATTTACTAGGAGATGAGCTTGACATTTCATCCGAGGAGGAAGATCTCCTAACTCCTAGCACTTCCAAGTTCCATCCTCATTCCATTCTGAAATATCATGCATCAAAGATTTTTGCTGAGATAACATCCATCCTTTTAAATCTTTGATATCTGAGATATTATACAAGGAGGGGAGCCCATGATTAATTCTTTCCATAGCATTGTATTTTTTCAGTTTCCTAGAACTAAAGAGAGATTTTCCTTAAAGAAAGGAATGGAGGCCCAAAGTAGTTTCCATATGGGAGACCCAGAGTGGGAAGCTAAAGCTAAGTCAAGGCATAGTTTTCTATTTCCTAGTATGTATTTCTTGATGATGGTTGATTTCTGCCATTCTTTGCTCCCCGTTACTAGTCTCCATAACAACTTGGCAACCGCAACGATGTTCACCATCTTTGGATCTATAATTCCCAGCCCCTCGTGTTCCTTGGGAGCTGAAACTATATTCCAATTAACAAGATGGGATTTTTTTGAATTAGACTTACCCCTTTTCCAGAGGAATTTACATATGAGTCGGGCCATATCATTTTTAAATCCCATTGGTGCTAGAAGAGAATAAAACTGAAAAAGAGGCAAATAAGTAAGTGCTAATTTAATTAGCATCAAGCGCCCTGTAGG
>JASDQU010363979.1:0-10160 GCA_032191745.1 Picea mariana
AATATTATTACAGTGTTGGTGACGAGAACCTAATTTTGATCACTTATTCCAAAAGCCTTGTTGTTGAATACAAGTAATCTTTGACTTTTGATTTCGAGATGAAGGATATGAGTATGATGCACTACTTCTTGGGACAAGAAGTATGACAGAGGATTGATGAGATTTTCTTGAGTCAAGGAAAATATATAGTGGGAATATTAAAGAAGCTCAGTATGACAAAATGAAAATCCATGATGATGGATTTGAAGAAAATAAATAAAGACGATATTGATCCACAGTTGATTGGATCACTGATGTATCTAGTTAACACCAAACTTGGTTCCTGCTATGTAGTGAATGTACTTAGTCATTCCATGAGTCAATCGAGACAGACTCACAGGACAACAGTGAAACATGTATTGAGATATATATGAGGCACAATTGGATATGGCCTGAGATATGCCTCTAGTGTGAACTTGAGTATGCAGGATATGCCGATACAAATTGAGCAGAGAGTACAGTGGACTAGAAGAGCACATCCAGTTATTGTCTTACCATGAATATTTCCATGATTTCCTAATGCAGCAGGAAAATAAATTCGGTGGCCTTGAGTAACACTGAAGCAGAGTACATAACATCAAATGTGAGAATCCATATGGCTTCATAAGCTTCTGATAGATTTACTTGACCATGAGATGGATCCTATGATGATAACCAAGAGTCGTGTGTAAAGCTCTTTGAGAACCTAGTGTTTCCTGATGGATCGAAACATGATGAGATGAAATATATTTATATCAAAGATATGATGGAGAGGAAAATAGTACACATGCAGTACCTTCTTACACATGATCAAATTGTAGACATCTTCACCAAATTAACTTGGTGAAGAATAACTCTCTAGTTGAGAGGAAGTGTTGATGACTACAACCAAGACAAAGTTCAAAGTACATCTATGTGAGACTTGGCATAATGAAGAATGCCTCCCTCGTTGAGAGGGAGTGTTGATGAATGCGGCTATGTGAGATATTCTCCAACTTTCAAACCTGAGAGAAAGCCCTTGAGAAGGGTGTGTAGTTCATATATGAGACAGAGCTGGAATGTAGAGATGGCCTCCTCCTTACAGAGAGTTGAGAAGAACTCCATATGATTCTCCTATGTAACGCAGTGAGAAAGGAGATATGTTGAGTTGGGAGTGCTTGTGGTTGAGCACAAGGTGAACGTGTGAAATCCCAAACTGTTGGGTGCATCGTCATGAGAACATAAATGAAAATGATGTATTATCCTCCTCTGAGTAGAAGAGTTGATAAGAAACTCTAGATGACTCTCCTATGTAATGCAGTGGGAAATAAGATCTTTTGAGTGGACATGCCTGTGGACGAGCACAGGTGAACGTGATCCTAGTGGTTGAGTGCTAGTGTAGAAGTGGTTCTTTTGTGTAATGCAGTGAGCCAGAGATATGGAAATCCCTATGGATGTGCCCCCAGTGGATGAGCACTAGTGGGTGTATAAGATCCCTTGTTATACAGTTCAAAAGTCAAACTTGTTTGTAACCCTAATTGTAATGTAAAGGGTATAGGTTGGCCCCACCTTAATGTGATTAATAATTAATGTAAAAGATAATTAATATGGTAATTATTAATTATATTTTGAGTTATTGAGGTTGGCCCTATTCTGCCAATAGACACATCATTTGATGTGACAAGTCTTATATAAATAAGGGTGAATCCCCATTGAGGAAACACACTTATCATTGTGTCATCTCATGATTTCAGAAGTTGTGGTCTGAAATTATGAGAATTACGGCACCCTCTTGTGTGTTAGTTTTGGTGATGGTGTGGGGGGTCTTTCCCTTGAGGAATGTAGCAAAGGATTGGTTGGGTTTTCTTCCCTTGTTGAGAAGGGTTTCCCATGATACTTCTTTTGTACTTATGCATGGATATTCTTCTTATGATCTTGGTTTGCTGCAGTAGTTATGGTTCAAGTAATTGTTGACAGAAGATTTAAAATAAATACATGAGCCATAGCTCACTGAAAATATAACATTTACCAAGGACTTAGATTGATACATGTTAAAAAGTGTAATTTGGACAAGTGTTTCTGACATAGCCTAGGCACCTAGTATGTGGGAAAGTGTCCAAATTGGTCTCTAATACATTAACTTTATGAGATATAAAGTTAAAAGTGACTTTGAGAATATTTCGTGAAAAATGTGACTAAAGAGACATTTCATTACTATCGTTGATCTTGATGGCCCAAGATCAAATCGCAGCCATTAAATCAAGTGACTCTTCATTGGGAATATGATCATTTGAAGAGAACAAGAGAGGGAGAAAAAAAAAGCAAAACGAGGAGTCGAACTTGTAGCAGATTTCCAAAAAAGGAAGTTTACACACAAATCGAGGAGACAACTACAGCAATAAAGGCATCCATAGAGTAMGTATTATGGATCGTACAGTTGAGAAGTGAGCAGGTCGCAYAGCAAAGGAGGAGCACATATTTTGAGGTTGTTTTCATATAAATTGAGTCRCATTTATTATTGAGAATATCGTACAACATACCAAGAAATTATTGCACATTTTTCTAGATAKTTCGTACAACATTAARTATTGTGATATAATCATACAACAGTGTGGATTTCTTGCACATAAATCAAGGAGMTGGTGTGTGATTATTCAGAAGGAGTTTTGACACAATTTATGATATACGTTTGTGGTGTTTATGTTGTGTATAATTTTGTTGTAAAATAATAATTTCTCTGAGCTAAAGAATAATAAAAATCCCCTCTCTCACTATTTTTTTCCCTTKCGGGTTTTCCGAGGGTCGATTTGACCAAAAATATCASTATTTAAATTTTTGAGTGTGTAAATTTACTTCCTATTCAATTTGTTGTTAAGAGTCTCTTGTGTTTCATGTTCTATTTTTTTTTATGCTAATATCATTTACAACAGAGAAATAAATGTGGGTTGCAAATTAAACAGTGAAAATTGTTGTGACTTGAATCTAAGTCGGGGTCTGAGAAAAATTTACATGGTATCAAAGCTGCTAAAGAACTAAGAAGGAGAATGTGTTAGCAAATAGAAACATAGATTTTGTTGAGGGAGAGAGGTACTTCACCAGAGCATAGATTTGGACTTGGGTATCAGTTGTGAAGTTCAATGGCCATTGGTTTGAGGGTTGAGGAAAGATAGGATGGGGTTGCTAATTCCACCACATGGAAGGAGAGGATTGTATTGTTTCTGCAAGAGTGTAAGTTAAGGGACATTGTGAACAACACACAAACGAATCCTATGATGGTGCCCACRGATGCTACTCTTTTGGCYGCTTACACCAAGAAGAATATCAATGCTAAGAGAATCATCCTTGATTCCATAAAGGACCATGTGATTCTACATGTGACAGATAAAGCCAATTYTTATGAGATGTGGGAGTCCTTAACTAAATTTTATCAAAGTTCCAATGAAAACCAGAAAATGGTATTAAGGGAAAAACTAAAGGGCATAAAAATGACAAAGACTRGAAATGTTTCCACATATCTTACCAAGATAACTCATGTTAGAGATAAGAYCGTTGTTGTTGGGGAGGTTATCATTGAMAATGAACTTGTGAGGACTACTTTGAATGCTTTGACCAAGCAATGGGTTGTCTTTGTTGAGGGCAATATTGTAAGAGAAAATATGCCCAAGTGGGATCATCTTTGGGATGATTTCATACATAAGGGAACTCAAAGAGGATATGTGCAGGGGAKTTCATCCAATGGTAATGATGAGGAGAATGTGGCTCTTGCTACAAAGAGAAATAATAATTCCAATAAGGGTTCCAAGGGTGGGAACAAGTCAAAGGGTGAAGGGAAACAGGACATGAGAAAAATCAAGTGCTTTGCATGTCATAAGATGGGGAACTATGCAAGTCAGTGTCCTAATAATAATAAGTAGGTTGCATCTTTAGCAGATGTGGATTTTTCCACCAGGTTCAAGAAGGATTTTTCTTATTAGTGTGTCTGTCCTCTAGAGAAACATCTACTAGTGAGTGGTATATTGATAGTGGAGCCTCCCACCATATGACAGGTGTTCGTGATCATTTTATAGATATTACAGAGATTGAGGATATTGAGGTGGTTCTTAGAGATGAATCGATGGTCAAGGAAGTTGGTAGTGGGACAGTATCCTTTTAGAGGAATCCCCAACCTCCCATGTTGGTGAGAGATGTCCTATATGTTACAATCTTGAAGAAGAACCTGATATCAATTTCCACTATTGAGGATAGGGGATACGATTTGGTGTTCCATGATGGACAGGGACTCTTGTATCCCAAGGGATCTAGTAGCACTTCATCCAGAGTGATTTGGATTCGTCTTGAGAAGTTGTACAAGTTCATGTTTCATATAGCTATAGCATTGATACACATTACCAGCAGCAGTGACCTTTGTGAGTTATAACATAAGAGGATGGCCCATTTGCATCATGGGGCTATGAAGTTATTGAGAGATATTGTTATGGGAGTACCATATTTCAGTATAGAGCACCATGAGGTGTGCAACGGGTGTGCACTGGGGAAGTACGCCAAGACTATTTTTCCAAGCAGTGACAACAGAGTAGCAAGTATTCTTGATTTGATACATGTCGATGTATGTGGTCCTATGTCTTTTTTATCTTTAAGTGGTTATGATTTTTATTGATGACTTCTCAAGGAAGTCTTAGATTTTATTCATGAATACCAAAGGAAAGGTCTTCAAGCGGTTCCAAGAATTCAAAGCTCTTTTGGAGAACCAAACAGGGAATAAAATCAAGGTGTTGAGGTCAGACAATGGGGGTGAGTATACCTCCAATGACTTCAATAATTAATGTGTAAGAGAACCAAACATGGAATAAAATCAAGGTGTTGAGGTCGGACATTGGGGGTGAGTATACCTCCAATGACTTCAATAATTAATGTGCATTCTTTTAATTAATGTATAGGAATTAAAAGAGAGATGGCAGTTCCTTACAACCTATAGTAGAACAGGGTTGTTGAGAGGAAGAATAAGTCCATAGTTGGAGCTATGATAGTGATGCTACATGATCGGGGGCTACTACTGTTTCTTTGGGTAGAGGCATGCAACACTACAGTTTATCTACAGAACAAGAGTCCACATAGAGTATTGGGGAACATGACTCTTGAGGAATATTTCTATGGAAATAAGATTGAGGTTGGGCACTTCATGATCTTTGGGTGCCTAACGTATTCACGTGTCCCTTCTGAGAAGAGGAAAAATCTAGAACCCACGGTAGAAAAGGGTATTTTTTTGGGTATAGAGAGACCTCAAAGTCTTTCTGCATATACATTCCATCTTTGAGGAAGACAATTGTGAGACGAGATGTGATATTTGAGGAGGATAGAGCCTTTTAGAAAGTCATGAGATGTTGAGAAAGGGGAGAAACAGGATCCTTGGCTTCATGTGAGTTCACCACAAAGTACAAGACCACGAGTTTCAAGGATCATTGGTTCACAGATGAAAAGGTCACAGATCACTAAACCTCATATTACTAGTTCACATGGTACTATTTCCTAGTCTATTGGTTCTCAGACGACCACATGATCATATTCTTGAGGTACTCAGTCTTTAGGTGATGGGCTTAAAGAGGAGGAGTCCCATGTTGATGTTTTGGTAGTTGCGGTGAGCTATTAACCTCCACGTGTAACCTATGACTTAGAATAGAATATTATGGAAGCAAGTGAACCGTTAAAAAGATGTTTGGAAACCCTAGAAGACAAGTCGACGTAGCAGAATAATAATGCTAGAATATTATCTTCCAAAAATACAAGTCGTCTCCATAGAAAAAAAATAAACAGAAAATATAATTATCAGAAATTCAGGTCGGACCAGCCAGAAAATTCATTGGACAATTTAATATAAATAGAGGACCTTTCAGCTCATTTGTATACCCAGTCGGTGCGCAAGTATTGTGGAGAGATACAATTGTAGTTGCAACTGCAATGACAAGGATGAATAAGGGTGTATGGTCATATCTTGGTCTTGGTCTCTCTCTAGTGATATCAAGTGATATTCTTAGTGATTCTCTTGGTGGCAGTCTTGGTGATACTCTTGGTGATATTCTTTCTAAGTATGGTGCAAGTTTGAGAGAGTAGTTCAGTTGCAACTGTTGCAGTTGTGTATGGTACTTGTTATGTGGATATGGAGACTCTCTCTCTCTTGTGATCTACCCTTGGAGAAGAAGTGTCTTGAGTTGTTGTTGCAACTAGCATCTAGGTTTTATCTGTTAGTTCTGGAGTAGGATTGCCAGAATTATTATAAGTAAAGGTTAGTGTGCTTGTGGGTGGCATATGTGAATTCCTATGGTTGGGTGACAATGATGTGACATTGTCTATGGTTAAACGAGCATACCAAAATTTCAACATCCCCTCCACAGGATGTTAATTCATAAAAGTGGAAGCCAAAATGGCTTCAAGATACTTTGAAGGAAGCTCAGGGATCTACGAGAATCCCAGGAAGGATGTCAGGGAGAGTAAACCTCTTGAGAGATTTTTTAGCTATTTAGTTATGGTGAGAAGCATCAATGATTCTGATCCTTCCACTTTTGAGGAGGCAGAGACCAACAAGTCTAGAAGGATGTCAAGGTGGAAGAGTACAATTCCATCATGAATAATGATGTGTGGGAGGTTGTTCTAAGACATGAGGGGAAGTCAATGGTGACTTCCAGGTGGCTCTATAAAATCAAGCATGTTGCAGATTGAAACATTGAGAAGTACAAGGATTGATTTGTGGCTCAAGGGTTCTCACAGGTAGAGGGAGTCGATTATGATGAGACCTTCACTCTGTCTTCTATATATACCTCGATCGGGGTAGTGATGTCAATTGCAGCAGATATGGGTTGGAAGATCCACCAGATGAATGTGAATACCGCATTTTCAAATGGTATCATATAGGAGGTGTACATTGAGTAGCCATAGGGATTTGAGGTGCATGGGAGAGACTATCATGTGTGAATATTAAATAAGGTGTTATATGTTCTGAAGCAAGCTCCCGGATATTGGTATTCGAGGATTGATACATACTTGTAGCAGATGGGTTTCGAGAAGATTGAGGTGGATCCCAACCTTTATATCATGTGGTTAGAGAGGATCCTCTTATTCTTGTGCTATATATTGATGATATTTTCATTACATGGGCAGAGAGACTCATAGATGGTTGAAAGAAAAGTCTTCCTTCAAAGTCTGAGATGAAAGACATTGGACTGATGCATTATTTCTTGGGATTTGAGGTTTGGCAGGAACCATGACATATTTGTTTGGGATAGGGAAAGTATTTTGTTGACATTCTGAAGATATTTTAGATGGAGGATTTTAGGCCCATGTCCACACCCATGATTACCAACTAGAAGAAGCTCAATGCTTCTGAGTCCGAGTTGGTTGATTCCATGATTTATCATCTATTGATGGGCTCTTTGATGTATTTGGTCAACACTATACCAAATATTTGTTTTGTTGTCAACACTCTCAATCAATTTATTGTGGAGCCTAGGAAAGTGCATTGGGTGGAATCAAAACATGTGCTCAGGTACCTACGGGGTACAGTGGATTATGGCTTGGACTATGTGAGAGGAAATGGAGATAGATTGATAGGCTATACAGACTCAGATTGGGTAGGATGTGTTGTTGACAGAAAGAGTACTTTAGGGTGTTATTTCAAATTGGGCTCAGCAATTGTGTCTTTGTTTAGTTGGAAGCAAAGTCGGTGGCACTAAGTTCTGCTGAGTTTGAGTACATGGCAGCCAGTTAGGCCAGTTGTGAAACCATATGGCTTCGCAAGTTGTTGGTTGGGATATTCGGTGTGCAGTTGAGACCCACAATGATTTTTTGTGACAATCATAGTTGTATAAAACTCTGAGAATATCATTTTTCATGACAGGTCTAAACACATTGATATTAGATATCACTTCATCTGAGACTATGTTCAAAGAGGGGCAGTTGAGCTTCAGTTCATATCCACCGATGAGCAAGTAGTAGACATATTCACTAAGGCTTTGGGAAGAGTTAAGTTTGCACCCTTCAGAGATAAGCTAGGAGTGGTGAGGAACACTTACCTCGGTAAGAGGGAGTGTTAAAAGTGTACCTTGGACAAGTGTTTCTCACATAGTCTAGGCACCTAGTATGTTGGAAAGTGTCCAAAGTGGTCCCTAGTACATTAAATTTATGAGATATAAATTTAAAAGTGACTTTGAGAATATTTCATGAAAATTGTGACTAAAGAGACATTTACTCACCATCGTTGATCTTGATGGCCCAAGATCAAATCTCAACCATTAGATCAAGTGACTCTTCATTGGGAATATTAAGACTTTATCTAGGGATTGAGGTGCTCCCATTTGAGCTATTCTTCATGAGCATTTGGAGAGTACGATAGAGAGAGTAGAGAAAGGAGAAAGAGGAGTTGAACTTGTAGCTAGGGAACGATTTCCAAGAAAGGAAGTTTGCACACAAATCAATGATACATCTACAACAATAAAGGAATCTGTACAGTGTTGATTCTAGACCATACAATTGATAAGTGAGTAGGTCATACAACAAAGAAGGTGCACATATTTCGAGGTTGCTTGCACAAAAATCGAGGTGCATTTATTGTTGAGAATATTGTATAGCAAACCCAAAAATTATTGCATTGTTTTCTAGACAGTCTGTATAGAATTAAATGTTGTAATAATCATACAACAGTACGGATTTCTTGCATATAAATAGAGGAGCTGGTGTGTGATTGTTCAGGATTTTTGGCACAATTTCTAAGATAATTTTGTGGTGTTTATGTTGTGTATAATTTTGTTGTAAAAGAATGATTTCTCTGAGCTCAAGAATAATAAAAATCCCCTCTCTCACTAGTTTTCCCCTTGCAAGTTTCTCCATGGTCGATTTGACCAAAAATATCAGTGTTTAAATTTCTGAGTGTGTGCATTTATTTCTGGTTCAGTTTGTTGTTAAGAGGCTCTTGTGTTTCATGTTATAATTTTTTGTTTATGCTAATTTCATTTACAACAGAGAAATAAATGTGGGTTGGGCATTAAACAGTGAAAATTATTGTGACTTGAAACCGGGTTGGGGTCTGAGAAAAATTCACAATACAAAGCCCCTAAACTTATCCCATAATACCTTGGTTGTAGTTTCTCTCAAGACATTCAGTAACACTGAATTTGAAAGACACAACCGGATTGTGCTATTTTCTTTCCTATCCAACTTCATCTAATCTTTTGTCGACATATTTGTAGATAAGGTTCCAGGATCCATAACAACCCACTATTCTTTGTCTACCAAAATATCATCCATTTTCATTTTCTAAAGATCAAATCTTTGCCCATGAAATTTTTTGATCTCAATTTTAGAATTGTTTGTCATTCTCTTTCACCACAAGAATCACCACCGCGGAGCTTCCACTAAAATCGGGTTTATACTAGACCCAAGATAATCGAACCCTTAACAACAAAGAAATCCCCTTGAAGCCAATAATTGCTCTAATACCAAATGTATGTTTTAAACTTTTACAATATAGCAATGCACACATAGATTCTTTATAAAAGAGAAATAAAGCAATAGCATTCACACATAACACTTAGAAAGTTACCTTGGAAACCCTTAACCAAGAAAACTAACAAATGTTTAGAGCCACACCTCTAACTCACATTGTATTAACCTCACCATTTAGAATTCAACATATATGATTATGCAGTATACAAAATCCCTAATGTATCAACTTGGATTAGATTCCTTAACCGAAATTACAATAAAATGGGTTGAAAAATCGTTGTCCAAAAAACCACCCTAAAACGAACCAAAAACAACCCAAAAAACATTTTAGGTGCTTTGACCCCCCTCAGTGCAATGTACAACACGTGGGGCTAATCATGCAAAGAATATAACACATACCCAACAAAATCCATTTGGGAATGTTTAATTAGCGATCCACTAGGTCAAACCATGTTTAATTCTTCTCAATTTCTTGGCACCAAGTGAACCATGAATTTCTTGGGCCACATCACATCTATGTGTCATGGTCCATAGAATAGAACATATTATTTGAGGAAATTGCATGTGGTATGAAACTTTGAACTCACGGTTCCTAGTCAAAACCCGCAATACAATTTCTACATATGGAATGCTTTGCTCAACAACTAGGCCAATGTTTTATTATGCGAGGT